>JARFOC010069509.1:0-16447 GCA_031763485.1 Osmoderma eremita | reverse complement strand
GTAATACAGGCACATGGTGGATCAACAAAATATTGATATTATCAATAAATTATCATTAAAAACCTTTTCTGTGCATGTAGTTTTAATTTATTTCCAATACTTCCTCACCAATCCTGTAAAACGCGAAGTGTCTAATACATATGGCCACGATTGTATGTATGTCGTATGCCTGAGAATAGACTAACCAAAGAAGTGTACGAAGTGCCGGCGAAAAATTAAAAATGAAGACAAAGAAAAAGGTGAGAAGATGGTACAAAAGAGGAAGCACGGAGAAAAGTAAAAGCGTGTTTAAACTGGCGCATGACAGAAAAGTGTGGAGAGAACTACATACATGGAAAAAAAATTAACACCACACCCCCTTACGGTAGATATGCATAGGATTAAGAAGAAGAACAAACTAATAATTATAATTCCTTTTAGAGGGGTAATTTGAAAATTTTGCAGTACTATTGAGTTAAAGTTATGGAGCATTTACATCAAAGAATATAAATAGACCTTCCAAAAACAAGAGAGAGAGAGAGTTTTCAAAATGGTGGTCAGCCTAAACATATAATGTATTGTATCAAAAATATATTGTGTGCAGTGATAACTAACGAGATATACAAATGGATTGGAAATTTGTCAAACTTTTAAGCATTACCGTTATCTCATCCTACTGGACAGACGGGATTATATAAGCATCTTTATTCCACTAAATAATATGTGTAACGTAGATAGAAGCACCCAAAGGTAATTAGATCTGGTTAATTAATTTTTGTTTTTAAGTTTGTGAGTCCACAGATTATCTCTGTTGGTGTCTATAATTTCGGTCTCAATACTGGGACCAGAAACAACTTTATTTTTAGCAATCTTTCATGTTCAGTCGTACCTACTGTTTCATATTTTCGCTTTATATTAGGCAAGTGAACAGAATATGCACATTATATGACAATGGTTTAACCACAATATATGCGGTTATGGTGTTAACATAACATCCGCTTTTAGTCTAGTGTTTGCTCGTTACAAATACAATATTAGAGGTGAAGATGATGCATTATTTTCCATCAAACGTTGAAAAGTATGTTTTTATAGCGGAGTAATTTTTCAGATCAAAGACTTGGCAAAAGGGCTTAGGAATGAAATTCTACAGAGATTATCTGAAAAATTATCGAACCTATTCTCGACACTTTTCCAAGTATTGTTATATAGGTTGTAGACTTCGCCCTGATGACTGTATCAATACTTTTCCCATGGGCTGACGTGACAGGAGAAGAAAAAAAGTTTCACTTATGGATTTTGTAATGTATTTTTATGCTGATGTTATTTTACATTTACGTAAATCGCACTTTTGTATATATGGCTAAACATAAAACAAAATTTTATGTATAGTTTTTACTATATTTTATTTTTATTTTGGGGCATTAAGATAAGAAACACATTTAAACATAATAGGCAAAACTCTAGTGCACCAATCATTCCAGTAGAAAAGTTTGTGTTGAGTTGCACATCTCATTAGTTACATCTGGTTGTATGCTATTTATATAATGTCAAATAATTCTGAGATTAACGAAAAATATGGGGTCGACGATTTCCTATTGCAGGAATGTTGTCTAAAGACTGAAACGATTTTAATATTTCTATGAATTTTAAAGTTAATTAATTGATATAATTTAGAATCGTAAATCTCGTTTTATGAATCCAGGTAATGGATAATACCAAGCAATTATTAGTGTACGTTTTGTCGATGATCGAAAAAGAAAAATTACTTGGTTTTAAATGCGAGGTAGTACGGTAACTGAGCCAAATTTTTTACCGACATTCATGCAGTGGTACAAAAGACAGAGAACGTGAGCAGAATATACCGTGAGGGAATAAGGAAGAGTTCCTCTTGAAGTACCGGTTGGAAGCGACTGCGTCGCCGTTCTTTTGTTCACATCATCTTCATACTTATAACCGTATGCAATAGAAATACCTTACGATATTAATAGTAGGTTTATATTTTTTTTCGCCTTGCGATTATGAACGGGGAAGTAAGATTTAAATGATGTGGTGTTGTTCAAGCATCGTATTATGCTAGAGAAAAACTAGTGTACTATGCAGTGGTTGGTGATTACCAGGGAACGGACGTTACCGTAAGGGACGGATACAAGGAACCGACAAATAGTTACACACCATACACACTAATATATATGCCGATGTGTCTATTATTATTAGAAGTCCACTTGTATTTGCCCATAAATTGGGTCGATGTTTAGTGCAGTTACACATGGTATCACTCTCATCTACTCACAAAAATAAAACTTACAGAAGGTAAAGCAATTACACTGGTTAACAAAATTTTTGTCTCAAGCACAGAAATGCCTGATTCCCATATACTTTTGCATGCTGAAATAAATGTTTTTAGAATTTCTCCAACACCCTTAGTTTTTATGTTCTAGGATATTCACTTATCCACCTAAAATATGCATGCATAGATGCATGTAGTACAAGAGAACATGTCTTGACGTTATTTCAGTTGTCGACTAGAGCTCGGGACTGATCAAGCAGCACGCAATGGTTAATGTTTGAACATGTCTTGACGTGTAAGACCTGCATTTCCCATTCCTAGATAGCATGTCTTGTTATTTCAGTTGTTGGCTAGAGCTCGCTGAATGGACATATACGCTGACGTTTTTAACGTTTTAAAGAGTGTTGCGTTGTGGTGCGTTCAAGCTATTGTAGTGGAACCGCGAACATTAGATCGTCTGCAAAAAATGCCAAGGAAATGTGTAAACCATTCGAACTCTTTTTGCTACATTTGGGGCGAATTAACATTTAAATATCAAAAACAGTATTTCACACCTCTCCTTAAAAAATGCTATGAGCAGTAGTTCAAGTGTAAAGTAGGTGATGAAGACAAAAGCTGGGCTCCCTATATTTGCTGTGTTACGTGTGTGAGACTTCTTACAGCGTGGGCAAAAGGTAAACGACATATGCCTTTTACTATTCCTATGATTTGGAGGGAACCATCAGATCATATTACCGATTGCTATTTCTGTCTTACAAATATGAGTGGTATAGCTTCTAAATCCAAACATAGTGTGAAATATCCTAATATTCCATCTGCAGTGAGACCAGTACCTCACAGTAAGAAATTACTTGTGTCTAAACGTCCACAAAATATGACACTAAGCGACAATGAAAGTGCTGATGATCCCAAGGCAAATGGAGCCCTGACGCTGAAGAGAGGTGTTTCTGATGCAAAGTACTGCCGAAAGTCATATATCAGCACATTTTTCAAGTAAATATATTACTTTGTACGTCATTTTTTCATGATTTATACATATTATAATATATGCTTTCACAAAATTTCATTGCTTTGTCACTCTGAAATCCTACCTGATAGAAAAATTCTGAAAACAGATATGAAATAAGTATAAAAAGTACTACCAAGCTCACCTACTTTACCTCGTGGGGCAAAATAAATCTGAAATTCTGTTGATCAGTGTTATCATTATTTTCTCTCGAAGAATGTCAACAAAGTGTTAATAACTATTTGAAGGAAATTAATCCAGCAATGCTTAGATCGTACTGATCACAGCAATTGCAGTATGTAGAGTATAAATACGTCGCTCCTGAAAATTGCCACCATCCCTGCAGCCTACCGAAATAGCAGTTCTGTGGTGGTTCTGATTACTATTCAATCAATCGATAATCTTTACTTGGTTATCACGGTACAAGTATACTTGAACCAAATACACTTGGATGCTGCGTATACATCATTTTGACGCTACTTAGATCGTGTCACCAGCTCACTCAAGTACACCTGGACGAGAAAGCTAAGACGGCGGACTATGTACTTGGATCAAAACTGACTTTGATGTGGTTTTAAAATGGCGTCGGAGAGTGAAAACTGACACGAAAAGTGAACACAGAAATAAGAAAATAGACAGATATTGAAAATATAAGATTAGTGCAGTTGTATGAGGTAGAAGAAGTGTCGGGGAATGCAAGGTTATATTAGTACAAGAATAAGGATACTAGAAACTCAGCTCTGAAAGAATAGAGAATAACATGGATATTTCTGGTCTCACTGCTAGTGATGCATTGAAAAAACTGAATGTCATGAGAACCACTTATAAACAAGAAGCAGAAGAAATTAATGTTTGTATCAACTTTTTCAATTTTCGATCTTACAATAGTTATCACATTGTTCAGTAGTCAATCGTAGATGGTTTTTGAACGTTACTCAATGGACGAAGCTTCAAAAGTCAGGTACCTTAGAACCCAATTTCTTTGTTATACCTTTTCTGTGAATTTAAGTTCCTATGTATCGGTGACAACTCGTGCACCTTCCAGCAATTTCGTCATTTATCTGCGTGTCTCGACATCCACGTAAAAATGTCGGGGAAGCTAACTTGAACTAAGTAAACTTGTACAAGCACTCTTTGTCCTAGTAGTGAACCAAGTATACACATATCATGTCAACCAGGTTGTTTTTAAAATCTGTTTTTCGAAACTCCTTTTTGTGTAGCATTGTGTGAAGGTGTGTAACATTAATAAAGTGGATTTAAGAAAATATCTTTCTTACTTGTCGCAAATGGTCAATGGTTAATACCATCCGCGAACCATAGATATCGCCAATAGTCCAAACAAATGTAAATACCACTACGGTGTCAGTAGTATTAGTTATTCACCTGGTCGTCTAAAACACGACTATTGACGACATCTGTGGGTCGCGTAAGGTACTAACCATTGACTATATATATTTATATATTTGCTTGTAGTAACTTATTCTATTAGTTGCCACCGGCTTGACTGAATTATTTTATTCTATACAAAAGAAAGTTGGCTAATTTGTCGATTGTGTAAATTGCGTATGAAATGATTATTAAATTTTCACAAAAACACCCACGTGTAAATGTATGCAATTGGTTAACATAATAAAAATAACTTACGTATATATGTAGGAATTCATTTTAGAAGATCAAATACAAAAACTGCTTAGTAGGTATCGCCCTAACAATAAGAATAAATTGTTTCCATTCTTTTATGTTTATAGTTGTATCAGCCTCGCTTTGCCGGCACGTTTTTAATTAAATTTCGTTGACCGGGCCGGCATCCTTTAGTTTACATCGTCTCCACTAAATAGGCGTTTATTTAACATAAATATATAAAGCCCAACAGTAGAGAACCAATTACAGGGCACAACAATAAGCAAGTAAATATAACAAAGTGACACAGTTACAATACAAGAGAGCAATAATGTGGCATACTACTAGCAGGAAAGGCAAAACCTCTATGTACAGTTAACCAATTAGCTTATTGTTCAATTAAAATGTGGCAGTTAATGCAAAACAAAGAGTTGCAAATTCAGTCGATTGGTGCCTTCAATAACAAATTTGCGTTACCTTGAGGTAGATAGGTGTTAATATTCGGGGCACACACTGAACCAGCATGTGTAGCCAGGATAAACCAGATTTCACTCTTCTTGCATCTAAAGACGCAATAGAAAGGGTATGAAGCAGTTAACATGCGCGTAGCATGAATCTTAACATTTTGTTTGCTAATGAGACAGTACAGGAAGTGTCTTGTCTAAAACGTAGTTCCTTGTCGAAGATGACACCCAGGTCCTTTATGCTATCACATCAACGAGGAGGTGTAAAGGATACACAAGCGAAATGTAAAATCGGCGACGCCACGTCACGTCATTCTACACCAGTTGGAAATTCGATCTAAATTTACTTGCAAATTAATACAGTCATCAATGGACTTCACAGTTGAAAATTTTTACATCGTCGGAAAATAATAAGATTTCGCCACTTATAGGGCTAGGCAGATCACTAATGAACAGTGCAAATGACAATGGCCCCAAGTTCGACCTCTGAGGAACTCCAGAATTAACTGTACGGTAGGATGACGAAAAAAAGATCGATTCGTTAAATACGACCAAAGTAACTGTAGTAAAGGACTACTAAACCCCAGTAAATATGATTTATTAAGCTGAACATCCGGGTCAAGTCGGTCGAAAGCTTTGGACATATCTAACGGTAACGGCAGAACATTTTGACACGAAACCATGCTGAGCAGGAAGAATATAATTATCAACAGAGGCATAAATATATTTTTACTCCAATTGAAAAGCAAGGAAACAGGTCTAAAATTACCGACTTCTGACATATTGCCATTCTTCAAAATAGGACACACTCAGGCCAGTTTCCATACTGATGGGAAGGTAGATAACTTTAAAATCAAGTTATACATATATAACAGTGGCTTGGATAACACAACGACTATCAATAGAAAACCTGAAATCTTGTCCGGTCCCGATGTAAACTTCTTGTTCGCTACAACAGAGCACCTGAAAGGAGCTCTTGTTACAAAGAATCTTCGAATACTTGTTGATTTTGTGACACATTTTGAAAGACATTACAAAAGTGATCGACGAAATCATCAACGGGCGATTGGGGTTCAGGCGAACATAGATTGTTTCTGTACATAATACCCGGAATCCTGCTAGATGATCTTTTAGAACCCACAAAGGACCAGACGAGTTTAGAATCTCCGCGTATACTGTTCTATTTTAGATAGATATTGTGAGTATGCATGCATTCCATATTAGAAACTTGACGAAGGTGCGAAACTCAGTTAAACCACCGGCACTTTGAATGTTTATCTTATGTGTTTTATATTTAATATTCTCAATAATCTGCCTTGAATACTACTTGGGATTAGAGTCTGGACGATGTTTGTAGGTAGGAACATGATGTCTCTCAAATAATTTATATATTTATAAATGAAAAACACCACAGGCGTCATTGACCTCACCATACATCTCCAATTCTGATCAATACAGAAGTGACAAGTCCCTATAAAGGACCAACATAATCAGCTCTACGTAGGTTATAATTCTCATCTCCATTATGTAAAGGAAACTTATCAGAATTACTACAAACAATATAGAATGAAATATGCAAAGCCTGATGGAACATGAAATCCTCCTGCCTTAGCGGTAAAATAGATAAATATTAGGCTATAATGCGATTAATATAGATTTGAGCCGTTGGTAAATATCGGCATCAAATTAACAAAAAATAATTGCTTTAAAAATCAAATTCTTACATTTCTTAATACTTCTTTGATAAAATGTAGCTTTGCTTTTGAGTGCATAAATAATGTATAGTTGTTGCCAGGATATTTAACTAATGACAGGCAGTAATACCAACCAGATTATAGGAGTCCCTAATTACCAGTGCAGTAAACATACATAGACGGGGATCTCACTAAGAGGAAATTATGTAAATATATACACAGTATGTAATTATACAGTTAACCAAACACACCTATATAAATATTGTTTTATTCGATGAGTTTCTAAATTTTGTAAATAATATTCAATTTCTGGGCTTTTATCAAAAATTGTGGCAGCAACTATACATTTGTATGTTTGCTTATCCTGCCAAGTGCCAAGTAGTATTGCTATGAAACAGAAGATAACTTGCCGGAATTGATATCCATCAGCACTATAGGAATCGAATTTGATTGTCTTTCGAAAATGCTAGTTGCACCAATATGTTTCATATGTAGGCTGGACCACCACAAGTGATACACCCAAATATCATAGAAACAAAGCAAATATTTAAAATTCGGTGCAGAAAAAATTGTTATAGGCAGATTATTTTTAAACAAGATAACCGAGTTATTTGTAATTACGTTAGACGGAAAACAATTTACATTTTTGTAAATGGAAAGTATATGTTATTTTAGGATTATTAAAATATATGTATTTTATTGAATATCATCATATAAAATACAATATATATTAATATACAAATAAAAATTGGCAATTTCTAACTATCCCTGCAATATTCAAAATTTCGAAGCGTAGGAATAATGTTATTTATCGAAGACGTACAAGTCAATGTAATATATAATATATCCAATAATCGTGTTAAATTTGACTAAAACATCAGCCACGATCGCTGAAAGAAAGTTATGTAATAATTGAAACTGATATGAGTTGTGAACAGAACTTTTTTAATTAGATCCGTTGCGCGAATGTGTTACAGACATGTGTATCTTCGTCACTAACTGTGACAACTTGGTATGAAGCGCAAAATCATGGGCAAAAATTGGCTCAATTAAGCAGTATGAAACATACATATGTTGTACATACATATTTCTTTATTATTGTTGTTATAAGTAAGTATAAAATATGTATGAAAGTATAACCACTCCTCTTCTCTAGGGGAAACAAAAACAAAAAATTGTAAGAACCTAGGTAATGAAAATTATTTTGTTGTTTACAATGTTAATCAATTCTGAATACCTATTGGTATGCATTTGAAGTAAATAAACAATTAAGTGCTTACTAACTGAATCACGCATAACGTTTCAATAAACAGTACACAATAAACATAGGTGATAATCGAATTAGACGGAAACTACGTTACCTAGTGTATTCATCACATGAAAATTGGTTGCAAACCGCGCTCGTATTTAAATTGATAGTGGAAAAGAGATTGAAAGGAAATTCCACTTTTTGACCTGTATGCTACAGATAGGAACATATCAATAGGGCACCCTAGCGTCTGCACACAAACAATACTTTATAGCTTATTGGTAAAAATGCTTTTTTGTAATAACATTTCGTTGTGACAATTATAACCTCCTATTAAAAACTATAAACTGTAAATATGTCAATCACTATAAAAATAGGGGAAAATGTTTATTACTAAACACATGGGAAAATAAAGTTAAAGTAAATTATTCATAAGCATTTATAGTAAGTGGTAAAACTTACAGTGGTCAGTTATCATTGTTAACTGATAAAAAGAAAATTCTTATTGGAGCTGTAAGATTGACTTTGAAAGGCAGCTGGAATGCCAACCACAGCTTCTATGCCGCTTATTATAGTTATGAATACTAATGTTGGGAATAATGTGTGAAATTTGTTAAGAAACTTATTAAGATTAAATGAACGAATGTATTCGAAACCATTGGCTTCTGGAATTCACAATTCGGTAACGCGAAGTTTTCGAAATCTACAGGATGACGTGTGGCAAAGCTCCTTATATCCGTTGTCATATAAAATATCAAGAACAGTTATTTACGAAAATTGCGGACAGTCTTAAATTTAACACCCTGTATATTAATAAGATAGTTCCAGCGAGCGAATGAATAAGAGGGTTACACGTAATTTTTTGCTGAATAAACAAAGGAACGCCCGCTCTTTTTATTTACTGCTTTTTTATTTCAAGTTTTGATACTTCTTGTTAAATGTGTTTTTATCCATTAAAAATTGCATTTTTAGTTAAACGATATAACTTGTTTTTAACGTGCCATTTGACATGTTCACACTTACATACATAGGTAGTTTTTATTATTGTACATGTGACTTGTTCACATGTTTGTGTTTTGCTCCGGTTTAAGACAGTTTCCTTGAGCACAAAATTCATCCACGGCCTTATTATTTATTCGCTTGCTCAGAGTACTTGCCTATGTAAATTTCGAAAACTTGGCCTTACCGAGTTCTGCATTCGATAAGGTTTCGAATGCATTCGTTCATTCAACCGTACCGAGTGCAAATTTCATTCATTTACCGCTATTACGGAAGCTGTAGGTAAGGAACTTGTAAAAATGCGCTTTTAATATGTTCACTTCAAAATTTGATATTTGAACATAATTACGAAATCGAACCATTTATTTTGGTTGAAAATTTTTGATACCTTCCAAGACTGGCGTGGTTTATACTTATGACGATCTTTATGTTTTTTATTTACAATAAAAGCACACAATCTTAAAACAACTTGTAACACAAACTTTTGTTTTATATCTTTTTTGTAAAACCAATAATGAAAACTATTCCATTTGTTTCGTACTTTCTTGGACGTGTTGTAGTTACATCCCAAACAACGACTTTAATTCCTATCAATATTTTCTGGCATTTATGTATTTGAAAATATCTTTTTAGCTGTAATAAATCTCATTGAAATATAATTACCATTAATGAAGATTCTTTTGTGATTACTCTGATGTTTATTTGTACAAACAAACAAAGAGTAAAGATTATGAAACGTAGTGTACAAACTACTCTTGACGTCAATTAATTTGTCTGCATAACAGAAATCTTGACTTTGATGCTTCGCAGATTACTGGCCACACTTGTTGACAAACGCCGAAATCCGAGGTGTTTAAAGAAGCTCAGAGATTTACAAAACATCATTTGAGATGGAACCATTTAGCAGATTGAATTAGCTGTCACTAGTGCGGATCGTTAACAGCCAGTTAAACATCTTCACGTAGTTTATATTCCAGGAACAATTTAATATGTATCCTAGAAGTCTGGAAAATCCGCATTTATTAATTTTCATGCCGAAACAGATGCTGATATCCATATGTGTACAGTGCTACGATCTTTCACGGCCTCTTTTGGTTCATCATAGAATTTGTTATCATCTTAGGTTTGTATGCAGCGCACGCGAATGCTAAACTATTTCTATGTTAAATTGAATGCACATAGGATTATTATTTGAATTATTAT
The DNA here is from genome assembly GCA_031763485.1 of Osmoderma eremita. NCBI lineage: Eukaryota > Metazoa > Arthropoda > Insecta > Coleoptera > Scarabaeidae > Osmoderma > Osmoderma eremita. Next base: position 5,946 of record JARFOC010069509.1, on the reverse strand, counting down.
TGAAATTTCACTTAATATCTCCGGATCAGCCGATAAAGGTGAACTCTGTTGTGTAGGGCGTAAAGTCCAGTCAGGGACAGGGGATGGGTATAAAAAATGTTACTAAATCAAAGAATATTTTATCTTTTTAATATATGGTAAATTAACATAACATTATCACATATTGGAAGGATTTTATACTTTACACCACGGATTTACCAGACGAACAAGGAAACGCCAGTGCAGTTACCCGAGCCCAAGTTGCTACCATAAAATCCAAAGAATGAACCGGAGAACGCTCTGTTTACGCTACAGTACGAAAACCTTTGACGTAGCATTGCACGCAGTGCATGGAGAGAAAGGAAAGAAAAGTGTGCTGTAGTGATGGTGACGAAAATACCAGGTGGTCGCGAGAGTTATGAATAGATTGGTGAATGTAAACAAATTTAAGAAAAAATCAAGCAAAAAGTTTGTGAGCCGTCTGAATATAGTGAAATAAGTGTAAAGAAAAGGGCGATTGGAGATGAGAAGAAGAAAGAATTGGAGGAGTGGAGTGAGAAGCGGAGGAAGAAACAGCAGGGTGGAACACACATAGGGTAGTTAAGCTACTACCCAATTTAATTTACTCATTAAAACTCTCGGTATGTATTTCTTGTGATAGTAATATTTTCAAATTATATTTTTCTATACACCTTTATTTGATATATTCTAAAAATTACATTTTCAAGTCAAATCAATTTATCAATTGTCTTTCAGAAGTTGGCCGGCTTGTGCCAACTTGACATAACTTAGTACTCAAATTTATAACTTGCAAATTCATTTAGAAATTACCATTTGGTAACGTTGCAATAGATAGTGTAAAATATAAGTACATAGTTATTTTAATTAGGTTTCCGTAATAATAAAATAAAACTTTAAGTATTAAGATTTATCAACACTAGAAAAAATTAACTAACGCAACATTTTATCTTATCTAATATTTAAAAAACCAGGTTAGTCGAACACAAACCCTAGTTAATAGTACAATAGTGTGTAGTGAATCACCTTACTGCAACTAAAGAAAAAGTTGTATGCTTGCTAGCACGTCTTCTTAGATGCTCTTAGAATACAAATGTGGGAATACTTACTGTATTCCACATCGAGTGAATTGTTTTAGAACTTTGAATATGTATAAGTTGGCAAAACAGAACAAAACTAAGGAGCTATAAGTTAACTAGGGCGCGATGTATTAACTAATTTCTATATATTGTCGCTTTTGTCAGTATTGTTAGTATGCTTACTGAAATTAAGAAATTCGTACTTTTTTCCGGACATTTCCAAAGGTTTGATTATCAGCTTCAAGAAAACAAAATATAAACTATATTAATCTGTTCATGTTTATACATAGACGAAGGACAATATCTGGAATATCAACAGTAACGAGAGATGCAAAAGAAATTATGGAAGACGAAAGACTACCGGAGGACAAAAAGAAAAACAGACGATTTTTTCAGTATTTATTGCAACAGAAAAAAACAACAAAAAATAAAAGATGGAGAAGGAAGAACATAAGAATTTAAAATCTTTTTAGAATCATGGAAATGAATAGGGAAATGATAGTGATTAAATGTAATGAAGTATGTAATAGATGATGATAATGGTGGGGAAGAGGGAGATTATAAAGAAGTTAAAAAGAATAGGTTGAATGAAGGTGATAAAGGAAAACGTATTCTATATGGAGAATGTAGGAAAATATATACGAATAGTACAGGAGCAAAGCAGCAACGAGAAACAATTCAATGAAAAATTAGTGATTTTTTCAATTGACTGTAAAACTTTCACACATAAATACACTTAGGTATAGTTCCTTTTTTATCAATTACATTTTTTACTATCTACCTAATTTAAATACATATAGGGCTGGCCATTTATAAACTTTAAAGCAGTCTATAAGTAATGTATTTCATCAAGCAGCGATGTCATATCGCGGATCACGAATGACCGACGCAATCTCCCGAATGCAGTCGTACTGCGCTGGTGGGGTGCATAGCATACTAGGAGTTTGTCGTTGTAGCAGTTAGCTTAGTATGCTCGTAACAGTGGTGAATCACGCATACCATTTATGTTGATGTTTATTTCGTTATATTGGTTTTTCATTCACTTCAATGTCGAATGTGTGCAGGTATCCTATTTACGATAATATTTCAGCTTCTATAGCAATGCCTTTCTTATTTTTTACATTGTCCGCTATTATTAAATTTTTAGTTTGATATTGCGCATGAAAAGCGTGTGCCTAATGCATTGCATCTCTTAATATAGTATTATATAGTATTGTCCATTTTTGGTTTCCTTGTTCTACAATATTATTCAATCAGGAAACGTTTTAAAACACTAAGCAAAGATTAATCAAAAATGCAATCGCAATTTATTCGCGTAATATCTCGCATTTTTCACGTTATTGATACGCCTTGCGTTTTCTTCGACAATGCACGCAGCCTCCATACATAGCTTGTTGAATACTAGCGTCATGAGCCGTACTAGCAGTTCATATATACATATGTGTGTGTGGCAACTGTGTCGATATTTTACATTGCTAGCAGGATTCAAGCTCTGTCGTGGCTAGCAGTTATGTATAAGTATAACGGTGTGGCAACTATGTCCATATTTTACATTTCTAGTAGGATTCAAGCTCTGTCGTGGCCAACAGAGTATGTATACTTTACAACATAAATTGCATGTGATATACCTAAGAAACTAAATAAAGCAACATAAACATTTTACATACTCGTTTTGACACGATACTAGGCACAAGTGATTAGCCAAAACGTGAGAATATGTGGACCCTTATGAAAAAACAACAATTTATTTAATTGTAACATCCTTAATGATTCAATGAATTTCCTTAATTAAATCCATCCTTCTAAGCATTGTAATAGTATTACGCATGCACACATTTATGGAGTGTATGAATCAGTGGATATAAAATCAATTGGCAATCAGTGGGTGGCTCGATCTAAAAATGGAGAACAAGTTAGTGATCCATTTTCTCACGTGCTTTATTTTAACCTCTAAAAAAAATAATATTTATTGTACAGCTTTTTAGCAATAGTGTCACAAAAAAAATTACAAATAGTGCTTCCGTATATATCTCTAGGAACATAGCAGACATTTTTGGTGATTAGAAAAAACGTCTAAAAGAGAGAGAGGTAACAAGATTACTTGGTCAAGTAGGGTAGTAAGCCCCTCCATATCTAATCACGTATATTGAACATCGTGTGCCCATGCCTCTTCCCTTAAATTAGGATAAAAAAAATTACATGTTCCCAAGAACTGTAGCTACTGTACGAATAGTACTGTAAGAACTGTACGTACAATTTTTGGTCCATTTAATTGAGTCATACCTCATACAGTCGTTGATATGTTGTAAGTTTGATAATAATCATTTTTTTATACTTTTCAGTTTCTATTGAGTTCTTGATTTTACTGTAAGGCTATAAAAATAAATCGTCACTCCCCAGAAACACTTAAAATACTCTGCAGATATGGAAATGATATACGAAATTTCACATTAAATAAAATATTTAATTTTATTATATTTCGTTAATATGTTTTAATCAAATGTACAATATTTTTGGTTAATATAAATAAAGGAACTTAAACCAAGTACTTTAACACCTCGATACCCGAAGAAGTTTATTTTATACTTTAACGCCCTTAAGTCGAAATCAAGACACATTCTGAAGAAAAAATATTAAGTCCGAGCAAAGTCCGTTCGACACGATGCTAGGTGTCATCTAATTGTTCATTTTAGAAACTAGAGTTGGTACATTGTAGTTAATCTCATCAGTATATCACTGCTAACTTCATTCTTGTACTTTTGGGTTTAGAATATGTTTATGCAGTTTGTGTCGTTACCAGAGACAAAGTGTAGACGTGTAGAGTCATACCTCTTTACAGATTTGAGTGTCTTTTTCTCTCGTTTTTTGAGTAGGTAATGGAGCTAGAGGGCGAAAATATAACAATTAATGAAGATATTCAAAAATTTAGGAACTACTTACGAATGACAGATGTACATTTCAACATGTTTCAGATAAACTTCTTCCGATTTTGGACCGTGTCGTACTAGAGATAGAGGGATGCCATTGCATTTCTAGTATGGAAGTTGAATAGAAAAACCAAATCTATAGTGTAGTATCAAGTATATGATGAATATAGTATGAAAAGTAGACAAATCTAGCATCGTGCCAAACGGGCTTAAGTAAGAGTAAGAAAAGGTTTTAATTTTATTATTCGCTACCATCCCCAAAACTTCGTACGTAATTTTCAGAATGAGCCTATACCGCTGCTGCGTACTATTTATTAGGTTGAACTATATAACGTTCAGACTAACAGCAGTTCGTTCAGGTGCAGTTGACAATAGAAGCTTAATACAGCTATTCGTACAAGTACGTTCCCGGAGCTGTGGAAAGTCTGCAAGATTAATCCCATATTTAAGAATGGCAGTAGAAATGATATTCAAAACTACAGACCGATTGCCATTCTATACACTTCCTCCAACACTCTCGAACGTATGCTTCACAATAAGCTTTACATCAGCCTTCGATGCATTATTTCAACACAGCAGCACGGTTTCATGCCAGGACGTGAGACTATAACTAATCTTGCTGAAATCAAGCAATACATAAGCTCTTGTATTGACTCGTAAGAACAAGTAGACGTACTATACACTGACATCGCTAACGTATTTGACACTATCGATCATGGTATTTTGACATCAAAACTCAACTCACTCGGTTCTTCAACCCCAATCACCGATTTGATTGCTTCCTACCTTGACAATCGGTCATGCTATGCCTGTTACAATGGCTTTGAGTCAGATGTATACACCGCCTCTTCCAGAGTACCGCAACTTAGGACCCTTCCTGTTCAGCTTGTACATAAACGATTTGCTATCCAAGTTGGAATGTCATGTGCTGGCATATGTGGACGGTCTAAAGATCTATACGAAGGTGAAGTTGGTTCATCATTGCATGGCTCTGCTGAGGGATCTACAGGTTATCAACAGATGGTGTAATGATAATATGATCAAGGTCACGCGACAGTAACATACACTACAATAAGTAATCCCTTGATTTTCCAATACGCGTTGAATAAGATTGGTCAACATAATTTCATATTTTGTCCCAAGAGGTAAAGTGGGTGAACATGGTAGTACTTTTTACATTTATTTCATATCCGTTTTCAGAATTTTTCTATCAGGCAGGGTTTCAGAGTGACGGTGCCGGACTTGAGAATGGGAATCCGCGTGTTCCCGAAACACGTGTCGTCCCGAATTAATTAATACCTGTGCGGGAGGAGTAATCCGAACAGTGTGTTTAAAGCAATGAAATTTTGTGAAAGTATATACTATAATATGTGTGCAAATCATGAAAAAATGACGCACAAAATGATATAATTACTTGAAAAATGTGCTGATAAATGACTTTCGGCTGTACTTTGCATCAGAAGCATCTCTCTTCAGCGTCCAGCAATAATCTGCCATCATAGCAGACCCCATTTGCCTTGTTATCATCGGCACTTTCATCGTCGCTTAGTGTCATGTTTTGTGGAGGTACAGCCACAGGTAATTCCGGACAGTGACGTACTGGTCTCAGTGCAGACGGAATATTAGGATATTTTACAGTATGTTTGGATTTAGAGGTCATACCACTTATATTTGTTAGACAAAAATGGCAATGGGTAATATGATCTGATGGTTGCCTCCAAATCATTGGAATAGCAAAAGGCATATGTCGTTTATCTTTTGCCCACGCTATAAGAAGTCTGACAAACATAACACAGCAAATATGGGGAGCCCAGCTTTTGTCTTCATTACCTACTTTGCACTTGAAATACTGCTCACAGTACTTTTTAAGGAGAGGTGTGAAAAACCGTTTTTGATATTTAAATGTCAATTCGCCGCAAATGTAGCAAAAAGAGTTCGGGTGG
>JARFOC010069490.1:0-44158 GCA_031763485.1 Osmoderma eremita | reverse complement strand
TACAAAATTAGCTGCAGTTTTTTAATGCTGATTTCGCGATAAATTCATACTTTTCCAAAAAAGAGTGTTTCGGCACGTTTATTTGCATATTATGTAAAGTCCGGTTTATTATTTTCACAACTTCAAATCGGTTGCGTCACATATAACCGCCCGGTTGCGACACGTGCAACAACAACGCACGTTATCCGACTGTAAGAATCTTATTGAAGATGCTTATTATCAGTTATTTTAGCTGGCAGACAAAATAATGGGGGTAAAATCCATGAATAAACAGGAAAGCGATTTGCTATTCAATTAACAAAGACGGGTTGAATTATGAATAAACAGACGTAACATAACTGCTACATCGCATATTGTAAATTAACAAACCGGAGGATGAGTTTATTTGCACGAAACTAACGCGTAGAATAACTTTTTATAGGTCTTTACAAAAAAGCGAAAAACCAGATTCGCATAATATACGGCAAGGCAAAGAACAGATTAAAAAGTTGTGTGTTATTATTCAAAATAATAAACGTTATTCGTTATGAATAAGGCAGATAAGTGTTTTTAATCAGCCCCCAATTACACAATCAAAGGGGGAGTTCTAAAATAAAATCCCTCTTATTTTAAGGAAAAGAAATGTTATCAGGTAAAATTTCATTAAATTTGTAAGCTGAAATAATATTCAGTATAAATGAAAAAAACAAACGCGATAGGATTTGACAATGACAAATACCTACATGAACAATCCGAAGCAATTCTTGAACGAGTAAGCAGATTCAATGGTAAACTTTACCTGGAATGCGGCGGAAAAATTCTCTACGATTACCATGCAGCCAGGATCTTACCTGGTTTTGACCCCAATGTAAAAATCCGTCTTCTACAAAAGCTGAAAAACGAGATCGATGTTATCCTGTGTGTACACGCCGGAGATCTTGAGCGTCGCAAAGTACGCGCCGACTTTGGAATTACCTACGAAGCCGACGCATTCAAAAGCATAGACGACATGGAGTGGTTTGGCATTCATGTAGCAGCCGTAGTAATTACCCGCTTCAGGCATCAGCCGGCCGCTATTACCTTCAAAGACAAACTTGAGCAGAGAGGAATAAAAGTTTATCTGCATTATCCGACCAAAGGCTACCCTACTGATGTCGAAACTATTGTAAGTGATGAAGGTTACGGAGCTAACGAATACATTCAGACAACAAAACCAATAGTGGTGGTAACAGGACCTGGTCCCGGAAGTGGAAAACTTGCCACTTGCCTCTGTAATCTTTACCACGATTATAAAAACGGCGTAAAAACCGGATATGCCAAATTTGAAACATTTCCCATCTGGGACCTTCCACTCGATCACATGGTGAATGTGGCTTATGAAGCAGCCACCGCCGACCTGCGAGACCGTAACATAATAGACACCTATCACATGAAAGCGTATGGCGTAGAAGCGGTCAACTACAATCGTGATATTGAGGCATTCGGTTTGCTGAAATGTATTTTAGAAAAAATAACCGGCGGCGAGGCTATGTATCAGTCGCCTACCGATATGGGGGTAAATCGTGCCAGCACCGGTATTATCGACGATATTATAGTTCAAAAAGCGGCTTATCAGGAAATTATACGCAGATATTTCAGAAGTTCGTTTGAATATACAATGGGGATGACCGGAAAATCAACCTTCGACCGCTCTATAGAAATTATGAACAAGATCGGAGCTAAAGAAAGCGACCGGAGTGTAGTTGCTGCCGCCCGTCAGGCTGCCGCCGATGCCGAAAAAGAAGGGAAAGGATCTGGCGGAATCTATTGCGGCGCTGCTATAGAACTGCGCGACGGAACCATTGTAAAAGGGAAAAGCTCCACTTTGTTTCACTCGGCTTCAAGCATGATACTTAACGCTACCAAACTGCTTGCCGGACTACCCGATAGCATGCTGCTTCTTCCTGAAAGCATTATAGATTCGGTAACGCATCTCAAAAAAGATATTCTTAACGGGAAAAAAGTAAGTCTTGACGTAGAAGAAACCCTGATTGCGTTGGCGATAAGTGCCACATCTAATCCGGCGGCACAAATGGCACTCGAAAAACTGACGGAACTTTACGGCTGCGAAATGCATTCGACCCACATACCTACTCCGGGCGACGAGGCCGGATGCAGAAAACTGAAAGTTAATCTGACATGCGACCCTGTGTTCTCAAGTAAGCGGTTGTTTATTAGCGAATAATAACCACATATAATGGGCTTCTGAAAGCCCGGATGTAGAAACCGGAAACATGATTCTAAATAGGGCCTGTCTATAATGGACGTTGTGCATTATAAATTAAGCAGATAAGTGTTTTTCAGCAGACACTAATTAGTTATACGCTTAGTATATTGTACTTTTTATTTATCTCGTCTTGCGCGGTAATGATTTCCTCAAATGTCGGGAATTTGACCCGCTCTCTTGTTTTATTACCGTCGGCAGAATCGGTCTCACTGAATTCGCAATACCCGTCGTCTCCCCGCGAGATACTTTGCCATTCACTGTTATCATCGTATTTAAGTTCGCAGTAATGAAACAATATTTCAAGGCGGTAAAGCTCAAATACAACCCTGACTTTTTTGCCGCCAGGACGGTCAAACACCACATAATCGCTAAATTCATTCATTGTTGTGTGTCTTTTTTTATCGTTGTCTGTATAAATTCAATAATAATAGGGAACCTCTAAAAAACGATTCCCGTGTTATCCGCCGGTTGACGGATAGTTCAGTCGCAAGCTTTGATATCAGAATTTTCCGAAATACCCGCGTGTAGCTATTAACGGTAATAGGCCGACAAAAGTTCAAATTGTAACAAGTTATCCGGGAAGGATTGGATTTGTCCTTTTCCGCAGTTATTAAATTCAATGTTTTGCAAACCGTATCTCTGCAAAAACATGCAAGCAGCTTGTTCTAGTATTACATTGTTTTATTTACCAGGACAAGCTAAGTAACTTACATTGAGTTTACAGATGAAGTCTATGTATGAAACCGATAATAAATAAAGATAATCGTATGAAGCGAAGGTTATTAATCTTATTAGGTTGGATTAGCTTTATATTAGGGATTATAGGGATTTTCTTACCTATTCTTCCTACCACACCGTTTTTGCTGCTTACCGCGGCTTTGTTCGCGCGCAGTTCCGATAAGTTGTATAATTGGCTGATAAATCATAAATTATTCGGAGAGTACATTCGCAGTTTCAGGGAGGACAGATCTATCCCACTCAAGGCTAAGATAATATCTGTTACCACATTGTGGTTGTTTATGCTGTTCAATATTTTCTTTATTGTAAATAATAAATGGTATTTGCAGGTACTTCTGGCAGGCCTGTCATTAGGTGTAACTATTCATATTCTTTCCTACAAAACCAGAAGGCATACTAAGTAGGGTTTGTCTATAAACTAACGTATAAAATCTAAAAAACAGATTAGCATAATGTACGGAAAAACAAAGAACAGGTTCAAAAGTCTTGCATTTATACTTGGAATAATGTCTGTCCATAAAGTCTAGAGTCTGAAATAGAATGTTCTATATCAAGGCTTGCGAGCTTTGAGTGAAAGGAGTTTACTGTGTGGTAAATGACCGAACGAAAGGCGAGTGTAACGCAGATAGCGGACATTATAGACAGACTCTGAATAAGCTGATAATTGGGGTGCTGCTATGATATGCCTGCTTTGTTTCTTATCAAATTTTTCAATGTGCATTCACAGTCGCATCCTTCTTTTTCGAGCAATCCGCTTCTTTTGAGTATTTCATATTCTTTTTCAAAACGTCCGGTAAAGATACCTGTACCCATATTTTCTTCGATCTGCTTGGGTGTCCACCATTTTATTTGATAGATTTCTTCTTTATTGGGTTGTATTTCTTCGGTTTTACAAGAAACAAACAGATGCACATACTGGTCGTTTAACTTACCGTGATATTTGTAGTGTGTCAGGAAAAAGAGTTTTTGAGATTCGAGGTTATAGAGTTTCCGGGTTGCGTTTCGCAATGCGATGTCTACTGATTCCGATACGCGTACTCTACGGCTCAACGAGGCGTCCCACAGTAGCGGCTCAGACACATCGTCCGGTTTGCGTAGCTGAAGCAGGATATTTGCGTTTTCAATGAAATAAAGTCTCACGGTGGGATACATCAGCCTCTTCCCGCTTTCGTTATCCGTATTGTTTTGTATGCTTCCTATTACCTTACCTTTGTCGTTGACTATTGGTAGCCAGTCTTCGTTGATAAGCCGGGTCCGCACAAGGATAACGCGAAATGTTTCATAAATCCCGACAAACAGTATGCTGCACACATAAATATATTTTATACATACCGGCATTAATACTTTGTCGCCTGTGGTCCTAATATCGTCAAACACCCATAGCGCAAGGTATATTGTCACTATTACCATCAGTATTTTTGCCACTCTGAACAGTTCGTTTTCGTTGTTGGACATGGGGAGTTCATGTGGTAATGCGTTCAAAGCCATTTTTTCAAAAACACTTTTTCGTGCAAACATAAACAACAGTAGTAGGAGAAACAGTATTTCGTCAATATATTTAGTAACCCCGTAACCATCGGGTAAAAGGCTTGATGTAAGGCCTATAAGCAGATATCCGAGTGAGAGAAATCCGTGCCACATAAAAATTCTTTTGTATCTGAAATAGATATAAAATATCAAAGCAAAAGCTATCGGGAAAGATACTTTCCAGGCTGTAGTCTCATCCCAAAAATCATCTACCACTATAAATATCAATACGGGCAGAAAATTGAGTATGGGATTAAAAAACGATTCTCGTATTTGCTTTTTTAATTGCTCCATTATTTATTCGGAATGAGAGGATATGCACGACACGAAATGTATCTTTAATGTACTGTCATAAACAAAATATAATTAAGGATAGTTCAATTAGTTTGTTTAAAAAAGTTTGTCGGGATATTCTACTTTTACCAAATAAAGGCCCTTTGCCGGAACCGACATGCCGGCGTTGTTTCTGTTCTTCGATTCTATGATGTTTCTGAACTCTTCAACGCTTATCCTTCCCCGCCCTACCTCAAGCAATGTGCCGACAATAGCACGAACCATATTTCGCAAAAAGCGGTTGGCTTCAATGGTAAATATCCATTTGTCGGTGTCTTTGCTCCACTTCGCACAGGTAATTACACAGTTGTTGGTAACAGTGTCGGTGTGTAGTTTACTGAAACTTGTAAAGTCTGTATATTCGAGGAGTGTTTCGGCGGCGCGATTCATAGCCTCTATATCGAGCTGATGAGATACTCGCATGGCAAAATCATGCAGAAAAACATTTTTACCTGTAATCAAATGATATTCATACTTTCTCGAAATGGCATCGAAGCGCGCGTGAGCGTCTGGTATTACTTTTACTATTTTTTCTACGGCAATATCGTTTGGCAGAAAACGGTTAAGTTTATTTACAAAATCGGCAAGCGAAAGAGTTAAGTCGGTTTCCGTATCGAAATGAGCAACCATACACCGCGCATGCACTCCCGTATCTGTACGGCCGGCAGCGGTGATTGATATCTTTTCTCTGAGTATTGTAGAAAAAGCTTCTTGCAGTACCTCCTGTACCGATGTGCCGTTTGGCTGGATTTGCCAACCGCAATATGCAGCTCCATTGTATGAAAAATAGATAAAGTATCTTTTGTACATGGTGCAAAAGTAATAAAAAAGTATTTTATCGGATATAAGTAGTTGAAAAGAATTATCAGGACAAACCAATCTAAATTATCAAACCTTTATTACTATATTCCAAATGGGTGGTTAATCAATTTAAATGAATGCTTAGTCAATTTAAATGAGTGCCTACTAAATTCCAAACGAATGCTTACTGAATTTAAATGAATGCTTACTAAATTTCAAGCGAGTAACTACCCTAATTAAGCCTGCCCATAAAGTCCTCATTATAAATTAGTCAAGTGAGTTTTTTTTAAGCTTGCGCTATTTAAACAAAAACAGGCGGAACGATGATATTATCAACTTTTTTTAGCCGCTTCCCAACCTATGATGGCATTTTTCCTTACTTCGCCATAGCGGTAGTTTCCGATAATTCCCGACGCTTGTATCACACGATGACAAGGTATTAAAAACACAACGGGATTGTTGTTCAATGCTGTGCCTACTGCCCTTTGGGCGCGGTCGTATCCCGATTTACGCGCCAAATCTGAATAGGTGGTAAGTCCGCCCATGGGTATTCTCAACAAGGTTTCCCACACTTTCAACTGAAAATCTGTCGCTTTCAGGTGGAGTCTGATCTCATCAAGTTTGCTCCAATCCTGGTTGAATACAAACAGGGCGTTTTGTTGCTTCCGGTCTAAGAAATGTCTGTATTCCGCATTCGGAAAAGACATCTTTAACCGTTCCAAAGCTTCATCCTGGCCTTCATCGGCAAATGCCATCCGGCACACTCCCTTTTCGGTAGAAGCAACGATAACTGTTCCGAACGGCGTATCGGCAAATGCATAGTTAATGGTCAATGCTTCACCACCGTTTTTATATTCTCCTGGCGTCATCCCTTCGATATTTACAAAAAGGTCGTACAGGCGGCTTGTACCCGACAATCCCAATTCACAGGTCGTATCGAAAAGGGTTGCACGGGTTTCTTTCAACATCCGTTTGGCATGTTCAATGCTAAGGTATTGAGTGAATTGCTTTGGCGTAACACCTACCCACTGCTGAAACATCCGTTGGAAATGAAACGAACTCATGTTTACCTGTTCCGCTATCTTATCCAATCTGGGTTGTTGCGTATAGTTCTTTATCAGAAACTCGATGGCAGCCCCTATTCTGTCGCTGTCTATTTCCTGTTGTGTTTTCATCTCTGCAATTCGTAAGCTAAAAGTTGTTTTTTCAGTTCCGTTCCCCAATAATAACCATGGAAACTACCATCGTTTCTTACAATACGATGACAGGGAACAATATAACTTACAGGGTTTGCGCCTACCGCCGAACCTACTGCTCTCGAGGCTTTTGTATTGCCCGTAAGCGAACCGTAGGTAGATAATCTGCCTTCGGGTACACGAACCAACTTCTTCCAGATATCCACCTGAAAGGCTGTTCCTTTCAAATGTAAAAACACGATTTCTCTATGGTCACCATTGCAAAAACCTACAGCCGATTTCTGAAAACCGCTGGTTTGTTCTTCCTGTTTTTGACGTGGAAATCTGCGTTGAAAATCTTCTTTGGTTTTATCGTCTCCATCGTTCGCAAAACCAATAAAGCATACGCCTTTGGAAGTATTGGCAATCAGCAATCTTCCTATTTCGGTATCGGAGAAGGAGTAACTGATTACTTCACTCTCATCGTCTTTTGTCCAGTCTACAAATTGGATATTGCAGGGTAATTCCGTATATTTTTCTATCGGCGAAGTGCATTGCTTAATGGCATCCTTACCCAAATACATAACTTCGAAGAAAGGATTTTCAAGTAGCTTTTTTATTTTACCAAATGCTGTTTTCATCTTGCTATGTTTTTTGTTTTACCGAACAAAGTTAATATATAGCCGGCAATATAAAAACCCGAATCTTGCTAAATCTCACTGTAGGCAAATTCCCTGGCAAATAAACGCTTTTTTACACCCTCCGAAATGCTTTTGTATAAACAATCCATTTTCAATATATTTTGCTTTATTCGCCTGAAGATGCTTAAAAAGTATATTGAAAGAAAATTTTGGAGGTGACGGAAATAATACTATCTTTGCACTCCAAAACCAATGGTACCTTGGCCGAGTGGTTAGGCACCGGTCTGCAAAACCGTCTACGGCGGTTCGAATCCGCCAGGTACCTCACTTAATGTTGAAGGATTAGAAAGTAATTTTCTAATCCTTTTGTTTTTCAAGCATATAACACCTTTGTGGTAGAAGGCTTAGAAAGTAACAGTAACATTAGTTCTGCGCAAAGACTATAACCAAGCAAGATTGAAAACAACAATTTGCCTTGCGCTATGTAGCACACCGAAAGAGTACCCATATTAATTTAGGCATTAACAGCATGGAAATCTTCATAAAATCTTGTGAAGAGTAATAAGAAAAGACTATAAAGACATCGCTAAAGTTTCATTATTATGAAACTTTAATTATCTTTGCGCCATGAAAAGGAAAGTAATCGCATTCGGTCGATATTATAAGGATTTCATCTCTTCGCTTACAGAAAAAGAAGCATTAAAAGTGAAATACATTCTATCGCTTCTTGAAACTGAAGACCGTATGCCTGCGAAATTCATCAAGATGGTACGGAGCGGATTATACGAAATCCGCATAAACTACAACAATAACATTTATCGCATTTTCTTTATCTTTGACGAAGGCCAAATAGTGGTATTGTTTAATGGATTCCAAAAGAAAACACAGAAAACACCTGTTTCAGAGATAGAAAAGGCTATTAAAATCAAGGAGGAATATTATGAGTACAAAAGACAAAATACTGACTGATATAAGCGCGGAGCTTGAAAAAGAGTTTGGCGCACACGGAACGCCCGAACGGGAAAAGTTCGATGAGGAAGCATACGCTTTCTATACCGGACAAATACTGCATGAAGCTAGAAAGGAGGTTAAAGTAACCCAGTCGGAGCTTGCTAAAAGAATAAACAGTACAAAGTCGTACATATCACGCATAGAAAATGGCTCTATCAATCCCAGCGTGGGAACATTCTACCGAATCATAAATGCTCTTGGCTTAAAGATTGAAATAGTTAAACCTATTGCATAAAGGATATAAATCATTGACCGAAAGTTGACCGAACTGTTATTTCATATATAACAGTAACTTTCTTATATTCACCGGAAAGACAAAGCGATTCCAATCCACCTGTTATCTCGCATAATGTTGAAGGAGCTGTCTCAAAAGTGAGGTAGCTCTTTTTTTACACGTAGTTTTCAAGCCTCCAAAATCAAATTCATCCAACAAGTTTTTGTGTGAAGACCTGTTTTTACGCCACTCGAAATGTAATAAATCCGGTAAAAACCTCTTTGTATGGACAGATGCAATAAATAATAATCCAACCCTGATTACTCAAATACAAACATACAACACTCCACTCCCACAATACGGTAAAATTGATATATCCGGCTTTCGGTTAATCATTTCTTTTTAGCAGATTTATTTTTTAAATCCAAAGTAGATACTTGTTTCGTCTAATAGAAAAACAATAACTATTTTTATACACCAATTAAAAAATGAATATGAATATGAAACAATTCGGAATTATTTTGATGGGGCTTATCTTGTGTACAGGATTATTCGCTCAAGAACATGCAGCCGATTCCATATCTAATAAGCCTGCCGACAGTGTAAAGCAGATTTATCAGAACGAGAAATTGAGCCGCGAGGAAATCTTGCTTCAGAAATTAAATGCTGATCAGTTGATGCAATTAGAACTACAAAGATTGAACTCTCGCAAAGATGAGATACCTTTACACCCGTTGGCTCTTGTTCTTATTTGTTTAATGCCGTTTACCATGGTGGTATTAATTATTTACTTCGATGCAAAAGCTAAAAACAAAAGAGAACAACAACGCTACGATTTATATGTCAAATCGCTGGAATCGGGACAGCCATTGCCGGATAGTATATTCGAAAAGACCGAAAAGAAAACATCTCGCCTGCAAAACGGCTTGGTATGGCTTGGGGTGGGTATAGGCCTTATCATTATGTCTTTCGTAAAGAACGATAATTTTGCCTTTCTGTTTGCCGGCATTATACCCGGTTTTGTCGGATTGGGAATTCTGATAGCCTATTTTATTGAAAAACCAAAAAAAGACCAATCCGAAATTACAGATTAGAGTAAATGAGTAAAACGGAAGATTTGCTTTGGGTTTCGCAGGTTGTCCTTTCTGACGACCGGCGCGCATTCGGCAAGTTGGTGAACAAATACCAATCGCCCGTGAGGAGGTTTTTGATGAACCTCACTATGGGCGATTCGGCCTTGTCCGACGATCTGGCGCAGGAAACCTTTATCAAAGCATATCTCAACATACGTTCTTTCAAAGGGATTTCGGCTTTTTCCACATGGCTCTACCGCGTGTCTTACAATACGTTTTACGATTCGGTAAGAGCAAGAAAAACATACGAAAGCTTGAATGTAAGCGAAATGGATAAAAACAACAATGTAAATATTGATTTTTCGGAAGAAAAGTGTGATATTTACACCGCGTTAAAAAAGCTAAGGCATGAAGAACGAGTTGCTATTCTGCTTTGTTATATGGAAGATAAAACACATAATGAAGCCGCCAGAATAATGAGCCTGCCTATAGGAACCGTAAAAACGCACATTCTGAAAGGAAAGGAGAAAATGGGTGAATTCTTAAAGGAACAAGGTTATGGAAAATAAAGATGATTTATTGCTGAAAGCTTTTTTAGGCGAAGCCAAAAAAGATATTGAAGATCGCGGGTTTTCTAACAGGGTAACGCGCCTGTTGCCTGCAAAAAAACAAAAAACTGGTTGGATCGTACCACTGTTCGTCTGTATAGGGTTGGTTATAACATTGCTGTTGGTCGATGTAAAAGAACTTTTTCTACAAATATCGGATGTCGCAACAAGTTTACCAGTGATATATTTATTGGCTGGCGTCATGGCGTATCCCATAGTGTTTTTGCTATACTATTATCTCTTTTACGACCGTAAAAGAGTCCTGTAATTTACTACTACCCATAATTGCACACAGAAAAAACGCCATACAGAAAGAAATGGAAACAGAAACTTCTGCTCAAAGCAGTATAACCAATATCTTATTATTTAAGGAAACCTGTTCTCAACATTGCACCATAAGGTATCCGTCAACCGATAGATAGCAAAGATAAGGTCCCGACTGAAAATATCAAATCAATAAAAGTAAGTTACCATTCAGGCAAAACCCCGGACCTGTACGAGAAATCGCGAGCCTGATATCTGAATCTTCAGAAAGAACCCGAAACATAAGACCATGAATTCAACATTAAAGCACTTACCTCTTTTTCTTATAATGGTTTGCAATAGCATATTTGCTTACAGCCAGCGTTGCGAAGGTACAGTAGTTTCCGACGAGAACAACCAACCCATCGAATTTGCCAATGTAGCGCTTTATTCGCTCCCCGACTCGGTATTGATCACAGGAAGCATAACTAACGAAAAAGGCGAATTTATATTGAACTGTGAAAATACAAACAACGCTTTTCTGAAAATCTCGTTTATCGGTTACAAAACACAAACGGTAGAGGCTAAACCGATACAGACCATCGCGCTGAAAACCGAAGCCCTGACATTGGGCGAAGTGGT
The DNA here is from genome assembly GCA_031763485.1 of Osmoderma eremita. NCBI lineage: Eukaryota > Metazoa > Arthropoda > Insecta > Coleoptera > Scarabaeidae > Osmoderma > Osmoderma eremita. The sequence goes on along the minus strand of JARFOC010069490.1, from coordinate 32,907 downwards.
GGTGGAAGGCAACTTGCCCAAAATCCGCTTGCGAAACGACGCCTTGGTCGCTATGGTGCAAAACACGGTATTGAGCAAAGCCGGAACGGGAAATGATGTTCTTAAACGGCTTCCGTCAATAACAGGAGACAATGGAGTTTTCTCTGTTTTTGGTAAAGGCGAAGCAAAAATCTACATCAATAACCGCGAAATGCGCGATATCTCCGAATTAGACAACCTGAACTCGGCAGATATCCGCGAAGTGGAAATCATTACCAATCCAGGCGCGCGATACGACGCGTCTGTCAAAGCTGTTATCCGTATCAACACGACGCCAAAAGCAGGCGACGGCTTCAGTTTCGATGTGCGTTCAAGCTATTATCAATCGCAGAATATTGATCTTACCGAACAAGTGAACATTAACTACCGAACCAACGGTTGGGATTTTTTCGGAACTATAAAATACAATCAAAAAGCGTATATCCAAGACAGTAAAATAAAGCAAAAAACATTTGTAGACACCCTTTGGACACAAGAAAACACACTCTATCTTGAAGGATTAAATAGAACAGTAACCGGTATTGCCGGCGTGAATCGTGAATTTTCGCCCAATCATTTTACAGGAATGAAATACACGTTATCGGTCACTCCAACGGGAAACATGAACACAGAATCAAACAGCATAGTGCTTGCCGACAATGTTTTTTACGACCAATGGAAAAGTAACGAAGAAAAAGTATCGTCAAATAGGCCGTCGCATTGGATAAATGTTTATTACAACGGTAGCTTCAACGATTTGAACGTAGATTTCAATACCGATTTTTATACTAACCAAATGTTGTCCAACTCATCGGTTACCGAAACAAGCCAGGAATACGACAACCGTACTATAACTTCCGAAAATGATGTAAACAACCGCCTGATTGCCGCCAAATTGGTGCTTTCGTATCCTGTTTTGAGCGGACGGTTTTCATTCGGAAGCGAATATACCGACACGCATCGGAAAGATAAATACACCAACAAAGAAAACATAGTCCTCCCTTCGAATACTACAATTAAAGAACGTAACAACAGCTTCTTTGTGGAATATTCGCGCGCCATTTCCATCGTGCAGCTTGGCGCGGGATTACGTTATGAGAACGTGAGTTCCGATTATTTCAGCAATCAAATAAAGGTGGAAGAACAAAGCCGCCGTTACGGCCAATGGTTTCCCAACCTGTCGTTTACTTCACAATTAAAGGGGTTGGCTTTGCAACTAAGCTACACGGCAAAAACCAAGCGCCCAACTTATCGCCAGCTCAGCAGCAACGTATATTACGCCAACCGTTTAACGCTGCAAACGGGGAATCCGTTCCTGAGATCATCGGTTATTCACGATGTTACATTGGTGGGTACGCGAAAATTTATACAATTGATGGTTAGCTATAAAAACGAAAAAGACGCCATTATTTATTGGACGGAACAATCGGCACAAAACCCTGCCATCTCCGTAATCACGTACCGAAACCTGGAAAAACTTCCGAGCCTGACTGCCTTTCTTACCATTTCGCCCACATTTGGTATATGGTCGCCGCAGTTGAGCTGCGGACTTATTAAACAGTGGCTCGATATTGAGAGCAGCAACAAAACAATCAGACTCAACAAACCGCTACCAATTGTATCGCTCAACAACTCGTTTTCGCTGCCTAAGGGATTTATATTCACATTCGACACGAGTTTTCAGGGAGAAGGCGATTATCAGAACGTGCATTTATCGGAAAATAGATTTATTGCAGATATATCATTTGTTAAACTGTTTCTTAATAACAGTCTTAGAATTGAATTGAAAGGCAAAGATTTGTTCCGTGGATATAAAGACGGCAATCTGCTCTATAACGCCCAAATGGAACTATACCAGCTAAATCGGTACGACAGCCGCGAAGTAGAACTCACAGTAAGGTATAAGTTTAATTCCGCCAAAAGCAAATACAAAGGAACAGGCGCCGGAGAAAGCGAAATCAAACGTTTATAATATATATCACTACAGATCGACTAAAACATTAAAAAATATAATTGATAACCTTTGTGTAGTATAAATATCATTAAGCTACCATGCCGCACAGGGTGCCATATCTAATAAACACTTAAGCAAAAAACAAATAATATGGATTATACAAGGATTTTCAAAACCACTTTTGCGAGTATTTACCCGTTTTATGTGCATAAAGCGGAGAAAAAAGAACGCACGAAGGCAGAAGTAGACACCATTATCTTTTGGCTGACAGGCTACAATGAACAAACATTACAAGAGCAAATAGACAAGAACAACGATTTTGAGACTTTTTTTGCTCAGGCGCCGCAAATGAATCCTAACGTTTCAAAAATCACAGGAGTAATTTGTGGATACCGCGTGGAAGAAATAGAAGACGAACTCATGCAAAAGATCCGTTATTTGGATAAACTTATAGATGAACTGGCGAAAGGTAAGGCAATGGAAAAAATCCTCAGGAAGTAAGAATAATATTGTTCCGAAACTACAGACTCACAAAGATACAACCGGCTTATAGCCTTATGTAAAAGCTTCCGGCTACGCAGATACAAGCCGGATTACATCTTTGCACAGCTATTCAACATAATCGGATACAGTTATTAAAAAGTCACTATGTAGCTTCATAACAATGTTGGATACCCACCATTCTGGCGCTGCTCCGTACAATGTTGAAAATAAAATGAAAATTGTACAGGAAAAATTTGCCGCATTAATAATTATTTGTACCTTTGCGAGCCTAAAAATGATATATAAACAAACTATTTAAGGTACGAAACAGCGCTTAAGATTATTATACTTTAACCCAAGCGAATATCCTCCCCTTCCCTCCTAATTACTATTGGGGAGTTATCGGGATACCTTAGTGCAAAAAATAAAAAAACAAAAGTATGAAAAACGGAATTCACCCTGAAAACTATCGCCCTGTAGCATTCAGAGATATGTCAAACGGCGAAACATTTATTTCACGTTCAACAATCAATGCCCGAGAAACAGAAGTGATCGACGGAGTAGAATACCCATTGGTAAAACTGGAGATTTCGAGTTCGTCACACCCTTTTTACACAGGAAAATCAAAATTGGTAGATACAGCCGGACGGGTAGATAAATTCATGAACCGTTATGCAAAACGGAATGAAAAGAACAAATAATCCTTTCGGTAAATTTATAATAAAGCTGTCCTAAGAACTAAGACAGCTTTTTTTATGCTAAAGCAACAAAAAGACAGTTTGCGTAACAAGGGTACACATCTTATGTACCATATTACATGAGCATGACTTTACCAAACAAATTGCTTTTGGCTTTCTGTCTTTCAAGAGCTTTGTACATAATCTCACATCATTCTAAGCTATCTATAAAAGAGCTTACAGAAACTCCGAAATCAAAACATATCCGCCCCATACCAACTCACATAAGGTATTGGGCGTTCGTTTTTTTTTAGTATCTTCGTTCTTTTTTATTCAGGAGACCTGTAAAAACTCTTATATCGGGGCTTGCAACTAAGCTAAAGCGATCTTTTGTGAGGTTTCCCTTATGGTAAATCAAAGTTATGAAACTAAAATATCTGGCATTAATGCTCCTTGCAGTCGCTATGCTGTCGTGCCGGCAGGCTACGCGAAAAGGAGAAGAATCAGCAAAAATAACATTGGGCGTAATGTCCTCAATGGATTACCTGCCTTTAGCCGTAGCTCAGCGGCAAGGTTATTTTACCGAGAACGGAATAGAAGTTAAGCTGCAGAAATTCTACTCGGCCAACGACCGCGACGCAGCCCTGCAAAGCGGCAATCTCGACGGAACAATTCTTGATTACACCGGCGGCGCTATTCAGCGTTCGGCAGGTGAGCAGATTCAATTCGTATCGCAATGCGACGCCACATTCGAACTCATCGCCGGAGCAACTTCGGGCATCAGCTCGCTGGCCGGTCTGAAGGGGAAGAATATCGCCGTTTCGCGCAATACGGTGATTGATTTCTGTACCGACGCCGCGTTACGCAGAGCCGGAATATCAGAAGATGAAGTAATAAAATCTGAAATTAATAGAATTCCGCTCAGGTTAGAGATGCTTCGCAATGCAAAAATAGACGCTACGATGCTCCCCGATCCATTTGCGACCATTGCCCGGAACGACGCGAATATTTCGATTATCAGTATGGACGCGCTGGGATATAAAGTAACCGGAATTGTTTTTCGTGAAAAGATAATAAACGAGAAACGCGATGCCATAGGTAAGTTTTACTCGGCTTACAACAGGGCTATTGACGATTTGCTGACAAAGCCCATATCGGAGTTTCGCGATGTGCTGACCGAAGACCTCGGATTTCCGGAGACTATGATAGAGCAGGTGAAACTCCCTGCTTATACGCACGCCTCACCTCCGCGCCTCTCAGATCTGGAAGCAGCGGTGTCGTGGCTTAAAAACAAACGGTTGGTTTCCGACGACCTTGATATCGGCTCATTGGTACACACAGGATTGCTGCCTTAAATTTATCTCCGGATGGACGCACAATTTCTCTCACTTCGGGATGTAAGTGTCAGTATAGGCAAAACGCCGGTACTGGAAGATATTTCATTTAATTTAAAGGCGGGCGAAACACTCACTGTCGTAGGCCCTTCGGGGTGCGGCAAATCTACTCTGCTGAATGTGCTGGGTGGTATTATCAATTGGTACGACGGAGATATCACTTTAGGAAACAAATCTATGAGATCGTCGTCTATCATACGCGGCTATGTACCGCAGAACCTGGGACTGCTGCCGTGGAAAAAAGTTAGGGAGAATATCTACCTTCCTCACCGTATTAATAAAAAGCTTGCCGTATCAAACGACGAATCCAACGAGATCATCTCTACACTCGGACTTTCGGACCTGTTGGATCGTTATTCCTCTCAACTCAGCGGCGGACAGCAACAACGTGTGGCGCTGGCCAGAGTATTTATATCGCACCCCGATATTCTGCTTATGGACGAACCTTTCTCGGCTCTCGACACACTCACCGCCGAAACAACGCGCAATCTGTTTTTCAGGCTTTGGCAGCAACACCGCATTACCACCATCTTTACAACGCATAACCTGTCGGAGGCCGTGCAACTCGGGAAAAACATACTGCTGCTTACCAACCGCCCTGCAAAGGTGCTTCGATATATCGAAAATCCGACTTTCGGAATCGAAACAACATCCGGAGAAGCAGAACAGTTTCAATTCTTACAACAACTTACCGGATTGATTCGCCAGAACCAGCCCGTAGGTTAACACACACTATTATCAAAATGAAACCAACGAAGATACCGTTTCGTTTGCCCAAATCGTTGCAATCACTATTTCTCGGAGTGTTGCTGTTTAACGTTATATGGTGGATAGCAGCCGTTGTATTCCGAAATAAGGCGCTACCCAATCCGCTGGATGTATATGCAGTATTTCCCGAAGCCTTGGCGAGGGGAATGTACGGACATGCCTTGGCGAGTTTACAGCGTATTGTTACAGGCACAATGGTAGCTTTGCTGTTCGGATTGTTGGGCGGCATGCTGGCCGGCACAAGCAAAACCGCCGATAAACTGCTCAATCCGCTGCTTTATTTGTCTTATCCCATTCCTAAATTAGCTTTATTGCCTATTGTAATGATTCTGTTTGGCATTGGCGAAACTACAAAGATTATTATGATTGTGCTTATCATAGTATTCCAGCTAATGATATCGGTGCGCGACGCTATACGACACATCGGGACAGAAAACTTCTACGTGCTTTCTTCGCTTGGCGCCAACAAAATGCAGCAATTACGCCATGTTGTTCTGCCCGGAATAATGCCCGAAGTGTTTTCCGCGCTCCGGGTTTCGGTAGGTATAGCTACATCGGTACTTTTTGTTACCGAAACATTCGGCACCGACAAAGGGCTGGGATTTTATATTGTAGACGCGTGGATGCGACTTGACTATCTGGCTATGTACGCCGCTATAGTAACCATTTCGGTAATCGGATTTATGCTGTTTATTGTAATTGACGTGACGGATATGATTGTTTGCCGGTGGAAGAAATAACCGTCCGGGCTGCTGTCGTAGAGCCTGATAAGATTTGAGCTTTGAATGAAGAAGTTTATTGTGGTAAATTACTGGTACGAAAAGCGAGCATAACCCGGATAGCGGGCATTATAGGCGGACTCCCAAATTCTCTCTACTGCATCTCAGTAAGATATTTCCAGTATCGACGGGGCATGTTCCGCCGCTGCAATCTGAAATTGATTCGCTCTTTGATGGCTAATGTTTTGAAATAAGCTTTCCAGAGCGTTTGCAACAATGCTTCGTTGTCTGATAACAGTTCGCGGTCGAGCTTTCCTCCGGCAAGCCGCGATGCTTCCGGTTCCGGGAAAGTGATTTCGGATACTCCTTTCATATCGTAATACAATCCGAAACGGCGGCGCGTATCGTAAATAATCCATTGGCGGTCGGAAAACCGTGCTTGGAAATGGTGCGCGATCATGCGCAACGTGTTGTACTGTGGCGCTACCGGGGCAAAATATATACCATCGGCCGTTTCCTGAAAGCGAACAAACTGTATAAGTCTTTGCGCGTCGCGCGCTACTTTTTTCGTAATGTCGGCGAAACGCAATACATCGGTGTCGCCAAAATTCATTTCAACACTGCCCGGAGCGTCAATATTCTTACAAATGTAGCGGAAAAGCAACATCTTTGTTTCCGGAAGTTCCGACATCCAGACTGCCAATACGGCTTTGCGTGCCATAGGCGACAGTTTTTTTTCGAGCGACTTCCATACTCGTCCTGCCTTTTCTTCCTCCGTGGTAATATGATATGCCTTATCGGTAAAAAGGGGACGTGGCTCCGACTCCGATATAATGTCGTCGGGAGAAATGCGGCTCTCGTAAGCAAAGAAAATGCACGAAAGCAATCCGTCGAAGGTCTCGTCGAAGGTGAAAATTATCATCTGAATTTTGCTTTTTGTTTTTATTGATACTCCTAAAGCTTTGAACGTATTTCTTATATCCGCCGGTTGGACACAGATATCGTTTCAACGCAACCCGGAGGATGGTGTTCTTTTAGAAATCCTCTTATTCCAACTTGCTTTCTTCCCAATTGATTTCCAACTGCAACATATCTTTTTCTTTCCGCTTAGGTTTGTCTACAAGCAGGCTGCGGATATATTCGGGGCGGAGTTCGTTTATGGTATTTACGGGCAATTCACGGCAAACGATAAAATATTGCGCCCTTTTCATTACTACACCCATCTTTTTGAGTTGCGCCGATGTGAGTCTGCCGTATTTACGCGACGACACGATAAGGGTAGCCGATCTCACTCCTATGCCGGGCACCCGTAGTATAGTTTCATACCGGGCTGTGTTTATATCCACGGGGAAATATTCGGGATGGCGTAATGCCCAGGCCAGTTTGGGGTCTACATCCAGGTCGAGGTTCGGATTGGCATTGTCTACAATCTCCTCTACTCCGAACTGATAGAACCGCATCAACCAATCGGCCTGATAAAGCCGGTTTTCTCGTACAAGAGGCGGTTTTGGCAAAACCGGAAGGCGGCTGTCGGATGTATTTACCGGAACATATCCCGAGTAGTATACACGCTTGAATGTTGGGCGCTTATAGAGTTTAGAGGCCAGCGACAGTATACTGCTGTCGGTGTCGGGCGTGGCACCGATAATTAGTTGTGTGCTTTGTCCTGCCGGCACAAAGCGTGGTGCCGAACGGAATTTAAGGCGGTCTTCGGCGTTTTCGAGCATTCCTTGCTGAATGGCACGCATAGGAGCGAACATACTACTGTAGTCTTTCTCCGGAGCAAGCAATTTCAGGTTTTCTTCGGAGGGTATTTCCAGGTTTACACTCATCCTGTCGACCAATATTCCCGCCTGCGCTACCAGTGTCCGGCTTGCTCCGGGAATACTCTTCATGTGAATGTATCCGTTAAACCGGTGTACCTCACGCAGCAGTTTTACCACACGCAACATCTGCTCCATGGTATAGTCGGGATTGCGAATAATGCCCGAACTGAGAAAAAGTCCTTCGATGTAGTTGCGGCGGTAAAATTCGATGGTCAGTTCCGCCAGTTCGTCCGGTGTGAAAGCCGTGCGGCGAATATCATTACTCCGACGGTTTACGCAGTAGGCGCAATCATAAATACAATGATTTGTAAGCATGATCTTAAATAACGATACACAACGCCCATCTGACGTAAAGCTATGACAAATACCCCATCCTGCCGCTGTACCGATACCACCTTTGGTATTGCCGCGCGATGTGCCGCTCGACGCGCACGAGACATCGTATTTGGCGGCATCAGCAAGGATCTTAAGTTTTTCGAGCGTCTTATCGTTCATCGGAAGCAAAAAATATCAAAGCAGTTTATACCATGCAAAGAAAATAAATCTTTCGGAGAATTACCCGCGGAGTATAGGAAAATATCTTTTTTGTTGAAAAGTATTTTAGTAGTGGAGAATGGAGAACTTATTCAGTGTAAAATTGAAAGTGGAAAGTGTAAATTAACTCAAGACTACACATTATTAGGCGGAATATCCCCCCATTGCTCCCGCGCTATTGTATCCGTGGCTCGGATAATACAACTTATACTATACAAAAAGATTCTTAAAACGGCAATATAAGGTATCAGGTGGCACCTGAAAGTCTCCCCAGATCTCGGGTAGGGTAGCTGGTGCTACATGAAAGTGTCCCCAGGTCTCGGGGAAGGTAGTAAGTGCTACATGAAAGTCTCCCCAGGTCTCGGGGAAGGTAGCAAGTGCTACTTGAAAGTCTCCCCAGGTCTCGGGGAAGGTAGTAAGTGCTACTCGATAGTCTCCCCAGGCCTCGGGGAAGGTAGTAAGTGCTACTTGAAAGTCTCCCCAGGTCTCGGGGAAGGTAGCAACCTCTACTTGAAAGTGTCCCCAGGTCTCGGGGAAGGTAGCAACCTCTACTTGATAGTCTCCCCAGGCCTCGGGGAAGGTAGCAACCTCTACTTGATAGTCTCCCCAGGCCTCGGGGAAGGTAGCAAGTGCTACTTGAAAGTCTCCCCAGGTCTCGGGGAAGGTAGTAAGTGCTACTTGATAGTCTCCCCAGGTCTTGGGGAAGGTAGCAACCTCTACTTGATAGTCTCCCCAGCCCTCGGGGAAGGTAGCAACCTCTACTTGATAGTCTCCCCAGGTCTCGGGGAAGGTAGCAACCTCTACTTGAAAGTCTCCCCAGCCCTCGGGGAAGGTAGCAAGTGCTACTTGATAGTCTCCCCAGGTCTCGGGGAAGGTAGTAAGTGCTACTTGATAGTCTCCCCAGGTCTCGGGGAAGGTAGTAAGTGCTACTTGAAAGTCTCCCCAGCCCTCGGTGAGGGTAGCAACCTCTACTTGATAGTCTCCCTGAGTAGTGGGGAAAAGTAGTAAGTGGTAGTTGTTAAGTGGAAAGTGCCACTTTTCTTCTGTAATATTATAATCTCCTATCGTAATTGTCTAATAGATTTCAGCTACAACTCTCTCAACTTTCCATTCACCATTGACAATTACTTTCAACCTTAACCCCCAACAGGAGTGGCAGATAGGCTATCGGCTAATGGCCAAGTTAAATAACTATAATAATATGCTAGTTTTTAACTTAAAAATTTTGAAGAATGAAAGGTAAAAGGTATGTTTGTGCTCATATTGTTACTTATTGAAATAGCAATAGTTTGTTTTTACATTAAAATGAAATTCTGAATTTGAATAAAATCAGTATAATGATGTTATAAATTCCGACAAGCCATTGTAAATCCATATCTATAGAAGATAGCCTTATATATTTATTAACGTAAACTCCTAAGATATGATTTCCAATACTTATTCATTGTCTGTACATAAAGTCGAGAGTCTGAAATAGAATGTTCGGGTACCAAGGCTTGCGAGATTTGAGTGAAAGGAGTTTACTATGGTAAATGACTGAACGAAAAGAGAGTGTAACGCAGATAGCCGGCATTATAAACAGGTTCTGATAAGGGGTTATCCATGAAAGTCGAGAGTCTGAAATAGAATGTTCGGGTATCAAGGATTGCGAGTTTTGAGTGAAAGGAGTTTACTATGGTAAATGACTGAACGAAAAGAGAGCGTAACGCATATATCCGGTATTATAAACAGGTTCTTATCAGGATTTATCCATAAAGTCGGGAGTCTGAAATAGAATGTTCGGGTATCAAGGCTTGCGAGATTTGAGTGAAAGGAGTTTGCTATCGTAAATGACTGAACGAAAAGAGAGCGTAACGCAGATAGCCGGCATTATAAACAGGTTCTGATAAGGGGTTATACATGAAAGTCGAGAGTCTGAAATAGAATGTTCGGGTACCAAGGCTTGCGAGATTTGAGTGAAAGGAGTTTACTATGGTAAATGACTGAACGAAAAGAGAGTGTAACGCAGATAGCCGGCATTATAGACAGACGTACATAAAGTCAGAAAACTCTAATATACGGTATAATAACCGCATAATAATCTGTATTATTAATTTAACAAACTATTGTTGTATCATGAAGAAATTATTATCTTTTCTAATGCTTGCCGCATTCTCCTTAGGAGTAAACGCGCAGCAATCAGTTATGCTTTCTACTGTGGAAGCAAAAAGGAATACTAAAAGTATTCAGACAAACCGGATTAATGTTACTCCTGATAAGTCAGACGTAACTAAACTACCGGAAAGTACAAACAAACGGAGAATAAGCAAACAGACCCACTCCGCTTCATTGCCGGCGCCATCGTATATCAAGCCGCCGGGACAGAAAGTAGTTACTCCCGGACATGCAAAGATCGTATTGATAGCAGGCAATGTATGGGGAGACGGTACAGGGTATCAGATGTTGATAGATGCCGATGCTATCGCTTATGGAACTATTATCCCAACAGATAATAACCTTTCTACAGAGGGAGATGTTGATGCCGGTGTTTATGCTCAGTTTGAGTATAAAATACCAACAAATGCCGATGGATCTTTGACAACGACAAACATTGTCATAAACAATGCTATCGCAATAGAAGTTCCGGCCGGAACGTATGACTATTGTATCACAAACCCAACCCCGGGCGATAAAATGTATATTGCCGGAGGTGGCTTTGCCCGTGGTGATGATTTTGTATTTGAAGATGGAATGATTTATATTTTCACAGCGGTTCTTAATGGTAATAATGATTTTATTACACTAACTTCAGCAATTGCGACTGCTCCTTCAAGTGTTACCGGATTGACAGCGACTGCTGTGGGTCAAACTCTTGATATAAATTTATCTTGGACAAATCCTACTCTCACTATGGATGGAGATGCTTTGACAGAACTCACCTCTGTTGTTGTTGAACGCAATGGAACTGTTGTGCATACATTGCCTGCACCTGTTATAGGCGCTACCGCAACATGGACTGATAATGTTCCTGCAGAAGGAAGCTACACATATACTGTATACGGAGTGAATAGCTCAGGGAATGGACCATCTGCCACTGCTACAGCTCTTGCAGGTAATGTCATACCTATGGGATCAGTACCTGCAGTTATTTCCTGTGGCACCTTATTTACAGATGATGGAGGTCCTGCAGATAACTACGCGGCGTATACAGACGAAAACTATATCCAGATAATCAGTTTCTCGCCCGATGTAGCAAACAATCTGGTAAGAGCTACTTTTACCGAATTTAATACAACGGTAGACTTAAACGCCGATGCTTTATATATTGTCAACGGAAGCTACACCGATATAGCTGATGTTGATGATGATGCAATCATGGATGTTATATATGACGATTTGACATCTGCCCTTCCATTATCCTACACCTCCGACTCTTCCGATGGAGCCCTTACGTTTATTTTTATTAGAGATAGTTGGGGATTTTATCCTCCCACAAGCGGTTGGGTGGCAGAGATAGATTGTGTTACACCTACGGATAATGATGCAGGTTTAACGGCTGTTATATCTCCGGTAGCGGCAGCTTCCGACTCATACAATCTATCGGTAAAGGTTAGAAACTTTGGAGTGAACCCGATTACTTCTATGGATATTAAATATGAAGTTGATGGCGCTGCCGCGGTAACAGAAACTTACACAGGAAACCTTGGAATGCTTGAAACTGATGATTTCCAATTTACTACTCCCATCACCTTCTCCGACTATGGCACTGCCAAAGTTAAAGTATATACAAACTTGGCGTCTGATGTAAATCCAGATAACGATACATTAAAAATAATGGTTGTTTATCGTCCTGCCGTTACATTATACGCGTACCGTACTTACGGCGGAGATAAGGGGTTTGTTTCATTCAAGTCTAATGAAGCACAAAATATAAACACCGAAAAATTATATACCGATGGAAGTAATAATATGAGAGGTGGGGACTATTTGAATGGCGAATTATATGCATATACTGCAACCAGCAGTTCTGGCCCTGCAAACTTTGTTAAACTAACGGAAGACTGGAACCAAATGTCTTCAGTTACTACAAACGAAGTTCCTAATGACGTGGCTTATGATAATCTTACCGGAACAATATACGCGGTAGGAGCTAAGAATTTATATACTGTTGATAAATGGACCGGAGAGTTTGTTGAAGTAACTACAGAATTACCTGACAATTTCCTAACAATTGCATGCGACCTTGCGGGACAATTGTACGGAGTTACTATAGGTGGCGATTTTTATTCTATAGATAAAGACACAGGAGCAGCTACTTTAATAAGCTCTACAGGATACACCGCACGATATATTCAATCCATGGCATTCGACCACAATACCGGAAGATTGTTCTGGGCTTATATTGATTATGATGGTGTTACAAGTAGCTTAATAGAAGTTGATCCTTTAACAGGAGAATGTATTAACCTCGGATCGCTCGGAAGTACTGTATCTGAGCTTCTGATGTTATACTCTCCTTATATTAATCCGGCCATTCCCGAAGCTCCTGCTAATTTCAATGCTACTCCTGACGCTACGGGAACTCTTTCATGTGAGCTTACCTGGGAAAATCCTTCTTTAACCATAGATGGAACTGCTTTAACAGATCTTATTTATATAGCTATCCTAAGAAACAATGTTATTATCCATGTCATAAATAATCCAATCGCCGGGGCTACCGAATCATGGACAGACAACAGCATGACCGAAGGTGGCAACTATACATATTCTATCTATGCTGCTAATATCGCGGGCGAAGGACTTATCGCTACACAAACCGTGCGCGTAGGATGTATACATGCTATTAATGCTTTCCCATGGGATATGGATTTTGAAGAAAATCTAATACCCGAATGCTGGACACAGGAATATGTTTCAGGAACTGATATCAGTTGGATTACTGCTTCGGGAAACAGCATATATCCTGCCAATGCTCACAGCGGATCGTATAACGCTGTGTTCAAAAATAGCAGTTATGCACCGAATGTGGTGAAATTAGTTACTCCGAAACTTGATATAACAGGTTTGGCTGATCCTACATTATCGTTCTGGCACACACAAACAGCATGGTCTGAGGATCAGGATGAACTGAGAATATACTATAAAACTTCCGCGTCCGGAGCCTGGATATTATTAGATACATATACAAATAACATTCTGGCTTGGACAGAAGAAACTATCACCCTACCCGATACATCTGATGATTATTACATAGCTTTCGAAGGTACCGCAAAGTACGGACGCGGTATAGCATTGGATGATATTTTGGTGTACGATTATAATCCGACCGGCATAAACAACACCGGCTCCGAAAAGCACGGACTCAGAGTATATCCTAATCCGGTTACCAACGGTAAACTTATAGTTGAAGCCAACATGCAGGAAACCGGTAGCCGGTCTGTAATCAGGCTTTACGATCTGGCAGGAAATACCGCGGGTACTTTCACCGCCACCGGAAACAGTACAACAATAGATATTTCGCACCTGCCTGCAGGAACATACATTCTGAAGCTAAATGAAAAGGTGTCTAAAATTGTAAAAAATTAACAAGTCAGAATTAAGATAAGACCATAATATTATCTTGCTTATGCGGGGATGGTTTACCGGAGTTTTCCGTTATACTGTCCCCGCTGTTTTTTTCATATATGCCGCCAAAGTCAATGGATAGGTAACTATCCGGAAGATAGCAACAAAGAACTAAGACACTAAAATATAAAGCAACATCAATATACCGAAAGATAAATACACGACACTCCCGATATTAAAATATGTTATATAAACATAATAGCCTTGCACTTTAAGATGTTATATTATAACTTGCGGATGTATTTATTTAATCTTATTCTATATTATTAAGCTTATTTCTATCTTTTAATAATCTTTTGATCTTCTTAGATCTTATCCTACAACCTTAACAATACCCTCTTCAGACATTATTCCTTACTGCATTCTGTATTATATCTAATCTGTCCCGAGTCTTATACCTATCATAGAAAACACCTCCAGGAAAACACTAACTCGCTACGTCTTCTACCTGAAAATCAAATACATTTTCAGTTAATAAAACCCTATCTCTCTTACCAGCATCTAAACCTATATTATTAAGTGGGCTTCTAAAAAACATGTGCTCCGTATTATGCCCCGGCGCAGGCCTTTGCTCCCGCGCTATTGTATTGCGCCTGGCGTGTAGAATATGAATTATACACACAAAAGTATCTGTGCGGAACCAGCGAGGATGGAATGCGGGTAAAGAAAGTAAGTGGCACTTACAAGTCTCAACGAAATAAGCAACACTTCACTCTTCGGACCGGCCTCGTCAGGTGAGACAATAAAGCCGGTAAGCGGGCGCAGCCTTGACCTTCTTTGCTTCGTTTTTTGTCCGTCAGCCGACGGAAAAAAGAATGAAGTGGGGTTGCAGGGGCAAAGCCCCTGAAGCAATAGCGAGCTAAAGAATGAGAGTCTGAAATAGAATGTTCGGGGCATCAAGGCTTGCGAGCTTTGAGTGAAAGGAGTTTACTGTGGTAAATGACTGAACGAAAAGAGAGCGTAACGCAGATCGCCGAAATTATAGATAGGTTCTGATCAGGGTTTATCCATAAAGTCGAGAGTCTGAAATAGAATGTTCGGTATCAAGGCTTGCGAGTTTTGAGTGAAAGGAGTTTACTATCGTAAATGACTGAACGAAAAGCGAGCGTAACGCAGATAGCGGACATTATAGACAGACGCACATAAAGTCAGAAAACTCTAACATACGGTATAAAACCGCATAATAATATCTATTACTAATTTAACAAACTATTATTACATCATGAAGAAATTATTATCTTTTCTAATGCTTGCCGCATTCTCCTTAGGAGTAAACGCGCAGCAATCAGTTATGCTTTCTACTGTGGAAGCAAAAAGGAGTACTAAAAGTATTCAGACAAACCGGGTTAATGTTACTACTGATAAGTCAGACGTAACTAAACTTCCGGAAAGTACAAACAAACGGAGAATAAGCAATCAGCTCCACTCCGCTTCATTGCCGGCGCCATCGTATATCAAGCAGCCGGGACAGAAAGCAATTACTCCCGGACATGCAAAGATCATATTGACAATCGGCGATGTATGGGGAGACGGTACAGGGTATCAGATGCTGATAGATGCCGATGCCGATACTTACGGAACCATTATACCCGTAGAAGGAGCTCTTGGTGCTCCTGGAGATATTCCTGATGATGTGTACGATGAGTTTGAGTATAAGATACCTGTCAATGCCGACGGATCTTTAACTACAACGAATATTGTGCTTAATGATGCTGTTGCAATAGAAATTCCGGCCGGAACCTATGATTATTGTATCACAAACCCAACCCCTGGAGATAGAGTGTGGATTGCCGGAGGTGAGTTTGCCCGTGTCGATGATTTTGTATTTGAAGATGGGAAAGCGTACATATTTTCCGTTATCTTAAAAGGACAAGGAGACCTGGCTATATTGTCTTATGCAATTGCCGAGGCACCTTCGGATATCACAGGATTGACGGCGACTGCTGTGGGTCAAACTCTTGATATAGATTTATCTTGGACAAATCCTACTCTCACTATGGAGGGAGATGATTTGACAGAACTCACCTCTGTTGTTGTTGAACGCAATGGAACTGTTGTGCATACATTGTCTGCACCTGTTATAGGCGCTGCCGTAACATGGACTGATAATGTTCCTGCAGAAGGAAGCTACACATATACTGTATACGGAGTGAATAGCTCAGGGAATGGACCATCTGCCACTGCTACAGCTTTTGCAGGTAATGTTATACTTATGGGATCAGTACCTGCAGTTAATTCCTGTGGCACCTCATTTACAGATGATGGAGGTCCTGCAGAGAATTACGCGGTTACAACAGACGAAAACTATATCCAGGCAATATGTTTCTCGCCCGATGTAGCAAACAATCTGGTAAGAGCTACTTTCACCGAATTTAATACAACAGTAGATCTTGATGCCGATGTTTTATATATTGTCAACGGAAGCTACACCGATATAAATGATATTCCGAATGATGCAGTCATAGATGCTATATATGGAGATTTGACATCTGCCCTTCCATTATCCTATATCTCCGACTCTCCCGACGGAGCCCTTACATTTGTATTTATTAGAGATAGTTGGGGATTTTATCCTCCCGCAAGCGGTTGGATGGCAGACATGGATTGTGTTACACCTTCGGATAATGATGCAGGTGTAACAGCTGTTTTATCTCCGATTTCAGCAACATCCGACTCATACAATCTATCGGTAAAGGTTAAAAACTTTGGAGTGAACACGATTACTTCTATGGATATTAAATATGAAGTTGATGGCGCTACCGCGGTAACAGAAACTTACACAGGAAATCTTGGAATGCTTGAAACAGATGATTTCCATTTTGCTACTCCCATCACCTTCTCCGACTATGGCACTGCCAAAGTGAAAGTATATACAGACTTGGCGTCTGATGAAAATCCTGATAACAATACATCTGAAATAGTGATTGTTTATCGTCCTGCCGTTACATTATATGCGTACCGTGCTTACGGCGGAGATCTGGGGTTTGTTTCATTCGAGTCGAATGAAGCGCAAAATATAAACACAGAAAAATTATATGCCAATGGAAGTAATGGCATGAGAGGTGGAGACTATTTGAATGGAGAATTATATGCATATACTGTAAGCGGCGCAGACCCTGCGAATTTTGTTAAACTGACGGAAGATTGGAACGAAATTTCTTCAGTTCCTACAAATGGAGCTCCTTTTGACGTGTCTTATGACCATTCTACCGGAACAATGTACGCAATAGCAGCTAAGAATTTATATACGGTTGATAAATTGACCGGAGAGTTTGCTGAAGTAACTACAACATTACCTGAAAATTTCTTAACAATTGCATGCGACCTTTCGGGACAATTGTACGGAATTACTACAGAAGGCAATTTTTATTCTATCAATAAAACTACCGGAGCAGCGACTTTAATAAACTCGACAGGATACATCCCGGAATATGTTCAATCCATGGCATTCGACCACAATACAGGAAGATTGTTCTGGGCTTATATTGATTCCGAAGGCGTTATCTCCAACTTAATGGAAGTTGATCCTGCAACAGGAGAATGTGTTAACCTCGGATCGCTCGGAAGCACTATGTCACAGCTTATGATGTTATACTCTCCTTATATTAATTCGGCCATTCCTGAAGCTCCTGCCAATTTTGTTGCTACTCCTGATGCTACGGGAGCTCTTTCATGTGAGCTTACCTGGAAAAATCCTTCTTTAACCACAGATGGAACTACTTTAACGGAGCTTACTTCTATAGTGATCAGAAGAAACAATGTGATAGTGCAAACTATCAGTACTCCAACCATAGGGGCTACCGCATCATGGACAGACAACAGCATGACCGACGGTGGCAACTATACATATTCTATCTATGGCGTTAATAGCGTTGGCGAAGGACTTGTGGCAACACAAAACGTGCGGGTAGGATGTGTACAGGCTATTAATACTTTCCCATGGGATATGGATTTTGAAGAAAATCTAATACCCGGATGCTGGGTACAGGAATATGTTTCAGGAAATGGAGCCAATTGGGTAACTGATTCGGGAAACAACTCATATCCTGCCGATGCTCATGGCGGATCGTATAACGCTGTGTTCAAAAACACAAATAGTACTACATCGGATATCGTAAAATTAATTACTCCTAAACTTAATATAACAGGTTTGACTACCCCCGAATTGTCGTTCTGGTACGTACAAACAGCATGGTCAGGCGATCAGGATGAACTTAGAATATATTATAAAACTTCCGCGTCCGGAGCTTGGACTCTATTGAAAGAATATATAGATGATATACAGGATTGGACAGAAGAAATTATCACCCTACCCGATGCATCGGATGATTATTACATAGCTTTCGAAGGTACCGCAAATTACGGACGCGGTATAGCGTTGGATGATATTTCCGTGTACGATTCTGATCTGAACGGCATAGACAACACCAGCTCTGAAAAGTACGGACTCAGAGTATATCCTAATCCGGTTACCAACGGTAAACTTATAGTTGAAGGCAACATGCAGGAAACCGGTAGCCGGTCTGTAATCAGGCTTTACGATCTGGCAGGAAATACCGCGGGTACTTTCACCGCCACCGGAAATAGTACAACAATAGATATTTCGCACCTGCCTGCAGGAACATACATTCTGAAGCTAAATGAAAAGGTGGCGAAAATAGTAAAGAATTAACAGGTCAGAATTAACATAAGACCATAATATTATCTTGCTTGTGCGGGGATGGTTTACCGGAGTTTTCCGTTATACTGTCCCCGCTTTTTTTGACATACTACCAAAGGTAAGCATCTCTATCGCGCTACGCGGTTATCTGTCCGAAAACAATAAATTAGTTAAAGTTAGTTTCTATTAATTAATTTTTTTGTCGTGTTATTCTTAGAAATAAATGCTCAACATGCCTCGCTGTACCCGATTGGTGACATCAGCTTATTAATTAACAGGTATAGCAAGTATGAATAAACATTTGGGCAGGAGTAAATTAATTTATACGTTTACAGAAATTTACATTTCCTCAACAGACAGATATATATTTAAATAATATATACAATATATACAGGTATTAATAAAAGGCACTATTCCTAAAATAATATCAGACTTAAATGTAAAAGAAACAGAGTTAAAAGCAGAAAAGTATATTAAATGCTATAAGTAAGTTTTAGTTTTTATAATTTATAATTTATTTATGGATATCTCTTAAATGGTTTATTTATCGTATCTAAAATCAGAAGCTATTTGGATTTAATTTATATAAACTAATTTAATTATTATTCATTATGAAAAAAAAATTACTGACTCTATTTGTGTTTTTTACTATGATGTCTTTTGCCGGAGCGCAGGAAACAACGTTCAGAGAATCAAAAGTACCACGCAAGACAATGGAAGTGTCTTTAGAAAATGTGCGTCAACAGGAAGCAACGGCGCAAAATGATGCTTTAAAAAGAGATGATATATTCCAAAAGAATAGACGACAAGGACGGGCGGATAATATATTGTCGAAAAAAGCAAAACCTATATTCAAATCTACATCTTCGACAGAAGGTTTGACTGATGAAATATATGCTCACAGTGAATCTGATAATCATTATAAAGGACGGCTTGGGACTCCTTCTATGATGACACCTTTTCCTATTTCATATCCGAATAATGTGCAATGTGGAGAGTATATCAACGGAGTGTTATATATTGCCGATTATAATGAAGAATCAAGTGCTAATCTTTTTGGAAAGATCAATACCACTACCGGAGATTTTACACAAATCGGAACTTCGTTTATCGATGCATGGGGCATGGCATGGAATCCTACTACCAATATAACTTATGCAAGTACCTGGGGAGATACGAATAGTGGCCCTTTGTATATGGTAGATATTACAACAGGTGCAGTAACTTTAGTCGGCGACATGGGGAGAAATGCAACCATTGCCATTGATAATGATGGTATCTGTTATGCGATAAGACCTGGTTCACCATCTACATTCGGAACGGTAGATCTGGGAACGGGAGCTTTTACGCAGATAAGTACAATTCCATTTACAGCTAGTTATGTACAGAACTTGAGTGTTGACAGGACTGATAATGAATTGTATTGGGCTGCAAGGGAACGCCAAAATATAACCAACAGCACAGGATTATATAAAATCAATAAAGAAACAGGAGACTTAACTCTTATAGGAACTTTTGAGCCTGATTTTTTTTGTGGGGCGTATGTAATTCTTACTGACTATGCTAATAACCCAAACGCGCCGGCTGCCCCAACTAATCTTACAACAGTAGCAGATCCTACCGGACTACTTTCATGCGTACTTAATTGGACCAATCCGTCTTTAACTGTAAGCGGTAATGCCCTGACCAAAATCAGTCGATTAATTATCAAACGAAATAATGTTATTGTTCACACAATAACATCGCCAACAGTTGGAGCTACTGAAACATGGACGGATAATTCTCCTGTAACAGGAAATAACACTTATGTTATTCAAGCGTTCAATAATGCAGGAGATGGTGACGCGATTTCAAAAACCGTTCTTGTTGGAACAGATGCCACAATTGTTACAATTCAAAAACCTGAGAACGGATCTAATTTAACAAGTGCAAGTGCAGTTGAAGTAACTGTTAAGAATCTTGGAGTTGCTCCTATTACATCTCTTCCAATTAAGTTAGAAGTAAATGGAGCTGTTGTAGCTACAGAAACAATCACGGCTTTTATTCCCAGTCTGACAGAACATGACTATACTTTCACAGCAACAGTAGACCTGTCGGCTGTGCAAACACATAGTATAAAAGCTTATGTGGAACTTCCGGATGATGGTAACATCACAAATGATACTATATTAAAATCAGTAATAAATTATGGAAATCTCGTTGTAATGGGTTCGGTCTCTTCTGTTACATCTTGTAATGTTCGTTTTGTTGATGATGGTGTTGATCAGGATTACAGTGCAACTACCGGAGACCAAATGATAACTTTCTTTCCTGCTACTGCCGGAGAAAAAATTAAAGTTACATTTAATGAACTGAATACAACCATTGATCCAATAATTGGAGATGCCGGATATTATGATGCTTTATTTGTATTCAATGGGGCCTTTACAAATATAGATGATGTGACGGATGAAAATGTATTGGGTGGTTTTACAGGTGACTTTACAGGAGAGATTCCTGATCCGATTGTATCTGAAAGCGAGAATGGCGCTCTTACTTTCTATTTTACGAAGAAAAATATGTTTGGTGAACCTTCGAGCGGTTGGGATGCTGATATTTCTTGTTTTGCTCCTCTTGCCAAAAACGCTGGTATTACGGCTATTTTATCTCCTTCGGATGCAACGGGCGCAGCAGTAACAGTTAAGGTTATGGTAAAAAATTATGGCGTAGATCCTATCACAGCAATAAACCTGGCCTATGTGCTCGATGATAATAGCCCGGTGATACATTCTTACACAGGTAATATTACAAAGTATCAAAGTGCCGAAATTACATTCGACACGCCTATCAATTTAACTTCATACGGAAATTATAATCTAAAAGTATATACTGATTTAACAGGTGATATGGATCATAGTAATGATACTATGAAAACTACATTTGCATATCTTGCTCCGATTGAGTTACATGCTTACCGCGTTATTGATTTAAATAGATCGGATTTGGGTTTTGTTTCTTTCACATCCGACAATCCGGGTGTTTTAACCCTCGATAAGGCATATACAGATGGCACTAATAATGTAAGAGGAGGAGAATATCTGAATTCTGAATTATATATTTATACTGCTGTAGAAGAGCCTATCGAACCTCGAAATTTTATAAAGATGACAAATGAATGGAATATAGTTTCATCAACAACTACAACGGGTATTCCTAATGATGTGACTTATGATCATTCTACAAAAACTATGTTTGCAGTAGCCGGAACAGATCTTTATACTATTAATTTACATACAGGCAGGTTTAAAACAATCACATCGTCATTGGCCGACAATATTTTAACGCTTGCTTGCCGCCTTGACGGAAAATTGTATGGTGTATCTACTTCAGGGGATTTCTATTCTATAAATAAAACGAATGGGGACCTTACATTAATAGGTAAAACCGGTTTTGTTCCTAATTTTTTACAATCTATGGCATTCGACCATAATACAGGCAGATTATTCTGGGCGTTCTTAAAAGGTTCTTCTGCCGCAGATGCTGCCAGTTATTTGCTCGAAATTGATCCGGCCACAGGTAAGGCTGCAAATTTAGGTAATCTCGGGGGTGTGATAACAGAGCTTTTGGCGCTATATATTCCTTATGACGATGGAGGTAACGGCATAGACAACGTCGGCTCTGAAAAGCACGGACTCAGAGTATACCCGAATCCGGTTACCAACGGTAAACTTATAGTTGAAGGCAATATGCAGGAAACCGGTAGTCGGTCTGTAATCAGGCTTTACGATCTGGCCGGAAATACCGCGGGAGCTTTCACCGCTACCGGAAATAGTACAACAATAGATATTTCGCACCTGCCTGCCGGAACATACATTCTGAAGGTAAATGAAAAAGCAGCGAAAATTGTAAAGAATTAACAGATAAGAATTAAACAAAAGAGAACCTCCGAAAACTTTGTTATCAAAGCTTGCTACTAAGCTAAAGTTGCGTTTACCGTAGCGCGTCCGTCGACCGGCGGATACCTGAGTAGCATAACGCAGATAACAGGTTTTTCAGAGGTTCCCTTTATTGTTAGAATAAATCTCCTATTTATTTTTCAGAAATTATCATCTCACCATTTATTGTCATTGGAATTGTCATTTCGCCCGATGTATGTGTATCATCTTTGATTTGAGCTGTTCCACTTATTGATTGATTTATTTTAGCGCTCAGCACCCAGCCTGTTTTTTTATCTATTTTGATATAAGAGGTCATAGTCCCTGTCATATCATACTTTACCGGCATTCCATTCGTTTTAATATATGAATTTTTATCTGCTGTCTTAATTTTAGAATTTCCCGAAATATGATAATAAGAGTCTGAAATATCGGCTAATTGATAAATTGTTTCCACATTTCCCGACATGCCCGATTCTAATTGTGTATTGACAGTCCATTTTTCTCCCTTTGAAACAGGTAAATCCGGAAAAATGGCGAAGCACGCTTCAATATTCCCTTTCACTGCATTCTCTCCATACGCCTGCATTAATTGATCTTCAATTTGTTGCTTCTGAATATTACTTATTTGAGGAAATTGGTCAAACATACCTGCAAATAAAGATTCAATACCTTTTACTTCATTTACTTTTCCAGTCTTAGTCATTTTCACAAAGAAAGGTTTGTTTATAATTGCACCTAAAAGTGTTGAAAAAATGTCATCTGCATTATTTTTTTTCGAGCTGAACTCCATTTCTCCATGAGGAAAAATCATTTCCATTTTCAGTTCCTCGTATCTGACTTCCATGTCATAAACGCCATTTTGAATATCAATAATTTTATATGTAATTTTTGAATCAATGAACATGGCCGTATTTACTTGTTGGTCTGTAATGGTTTGATTAATCAAAAATTTATGTGTAAATCTCTGACTATAAGTCTCACCTTTCTCAAGATTCAATTCTAATGTCTCTTTTTGTATCTGACATGAGATCAATAAAGCTAATCCGATAATTAAGTTCAAAGTAGTTTTCATTTTTTATCTGTTTTTACGTAGCTAAAAAGAATTATTATTACATTTTGAAGTTAAAAAATATTTTGTAAAACAATAATGCTTTTCAATTACTTAGTTTCTAATTAGTGTATGTCCATAGATCTTCGCCAAAATCAGCCCACCGGAGTAGGTCCCAACGGCGGAGTTTATTTATAAATAAACTAACATTTATAAAGTTAACTTCACATGACTATTTATACGCTGGAAGCCCGATGTATGCAGTGTTTTATGCCAATGTCGCAGATAAAAATATTCTTTTAAAAGCTATATTATCTGTTTATCGGGGACTACCCTCCGGTGAAGAGTGTTACAAAGTATTAACAATTATTTTGAACACACAATTATTTTAAAGCTAATTAACTCAATAAAAACAAAAACCGGAACATTAATGGCAAGCGGGTATTTGTTTCGTCTGTATGTTGACGTACAATAAAACAAAGTGAGGTTGCGCAGGCAAAGCGCCTGAAGTTATAGCGGATAAAATTGCAGGAGATCGCTGAAAGGTTTAATACGTAACGTATATCATGATTAGCGGGAGGTTATTTCTGAAAAATCATTTCTCAACGTTATATTCCTATTCTAAAATAGTCATTTGCTTCTGGGAAACACATGTCTTTATACCGGAATCACGTGTTTGTGACTCTTACTCCATCTATTATGCCCCATATTTCATCTATTATGACTCGTATTCTATCTATTTCCCAACGGATATATGTAAATAAGCTGTAAAAAAAACCTTATCCTGATGAAAACCCGCTATATCATCAGGTTTTTATTGAAGTATGGAGGACTCGTTACGAGTTTACATCTATGTAATACCGAGCTTTGATAAGTCCTGGGTATTGTTTTATATTTATCTAAAAGAAAGATATATATAGCCGTGTAATATGTTATGGCGGATTAACCCTCCATTCTCTATTCTCAGCTTTATGGACAGACACAGATCAACTCCCGACTGATAGCGATAGATTAGACATCTAATCTGTCCGGATGTCTGAGATTCGAGATTGGTCAATGCAATTTCATCTTGCCGACTTGCTTTCTGACATATCTGAAACTTTTTCGGATTACAGCACAGTTAATATGAAGATATACACCTGATTGACCGGAAACACAAACATATATAGAACTTTTAACACAAGCGGAAACAGTGCTATATACGGCTATTTGTTTAGAAAACAAGCATCTTACGGTTTTAGAGTATAAAAATATTTAACATAAACTATTAAATATTTATAAGGTTACTATTTTTTTACTTAATATTTTTTGGTATAATAAAACAAAGATATATACTTGCAAAAGTGTATTATTAAACACTTTTTATTCACAAAAACAACAAATTTATGAGAAAAGTATTATCATTACTTTTGTTTGTTGCGCTATTTTCAGGATTGAATGCTCAACAAACAACCCTATCTCTTAATCATAAAGAGAAAAAAAACCTAAAGTACATAACCCAAATGCCTCCTACTGTCGATAAAACAGGTAATAGTAGCATTGCAACAAGAGTAGATGTCTCGGCTCCCGATGCATTGTATGAAAATACACTGCTCAAACCCGCTACCACAACTGAATATGCCGAAGTTATACCGGCTTACGGCAATATATGTGAAAACAGTACAGAAGATATTATGTTACTGAATTCAGATGATGCCGCTTACGGAATTATTACTTCAGAAACAGCAGATAATTCGGGTTATGGAGATCTTGATCCGGTGTATAATGAGTCTGAATATAAGATACCGGTCAATATCGATTCTTCTTTAGGCACCTCCAACATAGTTTTTATCGATGCCGTAGGGATAGAAGTTCCTGCCGGAGCTTACGATTACAGCAACACTATATCTTACAAAACTCGAATTATCGGAGATATACCTGGGCGTAGTGGTAATTTCTTATTTGAAGATAAGAAGGTTCATAAAAGCCCGGGCGGAAAAACGCCGGCTATCTCTAATGTTTCATCGGATAACGAAATACTTATGGGATCGGTAGCTACGGTTAACTCATGCGGTGCCACGTTTACAGACGATGGCGGTGCTGATGGAAATTACGCAGCAAAAACAGACGAAAACAACATACAGGTTATTACTTTCGTGCCCGATGAGGCCGATAAGAAGGTAAGAGCTACTTTTACCGAGTTTTCTACAATAGTAGATTTGGATGGTGATGCTTTATATATTGTTAACGGAAGCTACACCAATATGGATGATGTGCCGGAAGAAGCAATATTAGATGTGTTATCGGGAGATTTGACATCGAGCCTTCCCGAGCCGTATATTTCATATTCTATGGATGGAGCACTTACGTTTTTCTTTATGCGGGATAGCTGGGGATATTTTCCACCTACAAGTGGCTGGATCGCCAATATGGATTGTGTAAATACCATATATGACGATGCCGGATTAACAGCTATTTTATCTCCCGTTTCGGCAACTTCAGACTCATACATTCTATCGGTAAATATTAAAAACTTTGGAGAAAACGCAATTACTTCGTTGGATATGAAATATGAGGTCGATGGAGCTGACGCGGTAACAGAAACTTATACAGGAAACCTCGAAGCGTCAGACACCTACGACTTCCGGTTTGCCACTCCTGTAACTTTCGACGATTACGGCACTGCCTGTATAAAAGTATATACCAACCTTACCGGCGACGTAAATGCCGATAACGATACATTGGAAATAATGGTTGTTTATCGTCCGGCAGTTAAATTATACGCGTACAGTACCGAGTCGGGAAGTAAAGAGTTTGTTTCATTCGATTCAAATGAAGCACACAATATTAATACGGAAACAACATATATCGACGGGAATAATACCATAAGAGGTGGAGAATATCTGAACAAGGAACTATACGTGTATACCGCAACCTCTTCGGAACCTAAGAACTTCGTGAAACTGTCGGAAGACTGGAACCAGATATCTTCGGTCCCTACCAACGCCATACCCAACGACGTGACTTATGACCATTTTACAGAAACAATGTACGCAATAGCAGGTTCTAATCTGTATTCTATAGATAAATTTACCGGAGAATTCACAACGGTTACTTCTTCGTTGCCCGCAGATTTCATGACAATAGCATGCGACCTCTCGGGACAATTGTACGGTACATCTGCCGACGGCGGATTCTATTCTATAGATAAAACCGACGGAACAGCTTATTTAATAAACCAAACAGGATATGTAGCAAAAGATATTCACTCCATGGCTTTCGACCATGACAGCGAAAGATTGTTCTGGGCGTATATTGATGATGAAGGCATTAAAGGCAGTTTGATAGAAATTGATCCCTTTACCGGAGAATGTGTTAACTTAGGGCCGCTTGGAAACGGTAAAGCAAACTTTGTGATGTTGTACACTCCATATTATAACCCTTACATTGCCGAAGCTCCGGTTAATTTAGATGTTACCCCCGATCCCGAAGGAGAATTCTCATGTAAACTTACCTGGACAAACCCTG
Source organism: Osmoderma eremita (assembly GCA_031763485.1). Classification (NCBI taxonomy): domain Eukaryota; kingdom Metazoa; phylum Arthropoda; class Insecta; order Coleoptera; family Scarabaeidae; genus Osmoderma; species Osmoderma eremita. The sequence goes on along the minus strand of JARFOC010069490.1, from coordinate 5,798 downwards.
CTTTAACTATTGATGGAGAAACATTGACCTATCTTACCTCCATAGTGATTATGAGAAACGGCGAGGTTATCCATACCGTAGATGATCCGGACATTGGCGCAGACACATCATGGACAGACAACACCATAACCACCGACGGCAGCTATAAATATATTATATATGCCGTTAACGAAGCGGGCGAAAGCACTATAGCCACACAAACCGTTTTTGTAGGATGTATAAAATCCATAAATACTTTCCCGTGGAATGTAGGATTTGAAGAAAATGTAATTCACGTATGTTGGACACAGGAAAATGTTATGGGATCGGGTATCAACTGGGTAACTGCTTCGGGAAATTATTCATACCCCGAAACTGCCTATAGCGGATCTTATAATGTGGTATTCGTAAACTCGAGCTACGACCCTGATGTGGTAAAATTAATTACTCCGCGACTTGACATTACAGATCTGAGCGAGCCTACACTATCGTTTTGGCATACGCAGGCTGCATGGGACGAAGATCAGGATGAATTTAGAATATACTATAAAGCGTCTTCTAACGGTGAATGGGTTTTACTGGCAGAATATACAGATGATATTCAGGATTGGACCGAAGAAATCATCTCTTTACCCAATGCGTCCGACGATTATTACATCGCTTTCGAAGGTACAGCCAAATACGGATGCGGTATAGCGCTGGATGATATCTCTGTGTATGATTCTAATACGAGCGGTATAGACAACACCGGTTATAATGAATCCGGTATTAAAATATATCCCAATCCGGTTACCAACGGGAAACTTATCATTGACTGCGACTTTACGCGGGAAACCGAAAGTTCGCCGGTAATCAGGCTTTACGACCTGACAGGAAATATCGCCGCAACTTTTACCGCAACCGGCAACAGTACAACAATAGATATTTCACACCTGCCTGTAGGAACATACATCCTGAAGGTAAATGAAAAGGCAGTGAAAGTAATGAAAAATTAGAACTCAGGATAAAACATAAAGCCAGAACGCATCTCTTGCCATGGCGGGGATGGCGTACCGGAAGCTTCCGTTATTCCGTCCCCACCATTTTGAGCATACAGTCGAAGCCCATCTATGGCAAGTCTATGGCAAATCACTTACATCTGGCTGAAAAACAAACGGCTTGTATATTGACATACCGAAAACTTTTTTCAGTAAATCTTTAACAACCGTAAGATTATCCTTTCTTACCCAATATATTTAAAATATAAAAATACACACTTACAGAGGTGTATTGCCCAACTATTTTTATTCACAAAAAAACAAACTTATGAAAAAAATATTCGCACTGTTATTGTTTGTTGCGTTATTCATAGATATAAATGCCCAACAAACAACCATGTCTCTCAACCCCGAAGGGAAAAAATATCTAAAACATTATATTGACAAACAACATCGTACAATTGATAAAACAGACACTAAAAATATCAGTAAGCAGAAAGCAGACAATAGAAGTATCGCTACAAAAACAGATGTTTCTACTCCGGCTCCCCCGTATGTAAATGCACCCGGCCAGCCTGTAATTACTCCCGGACATGCCAAGATCATACTTGCAGCCGGTGATGTCTGGGGAACCGGAAGAGGATATCAAATGTTGATTGATGCCGACGCCACAGCCTACGGAAACATTATACCCGGAACAGGAAGTGTCTTTGGTTATGGAGATATTTCAGCTTCGGTATATGATCAGTTTGAGTATAAGATACCAACCAATGCCGATGGGGCTTTATCTACCTCCAATATTGTTTTGAATGATGCTGTAGCAATAGAAATTCCGGCCGGAGTTTACGATTACTGCATTACAAACCCCGGATATGATAAAATGTGGATTGCCTCGGGAAAATTTGGTCGTGGCGATAATTTTGTCTTTGAAAACGGGAAAGTATATATCTTTACCGCTGTTTATAATGACGGTTATGATCTTATTACATTATCTTCGGCAATCGCCGGGGTTCCTTCATTTGTTAGCGACTTTACGGCCACTCACGTAGAAAAAACACTTTCTATCGACTTATCATGGACAAACCCTTCATATACCGCCGATGGAGATGTACTTACCGAACTCACTTCGGTTGTTGTTGAACGTAACGGAGTTGTAGTCCACACATTATCTTCGCCAGTTATAGGCGCTACCGAAACATGGACAGATAATGTTCCGGATGAAGACAATTATGAATATTCCGTATACGGAGTAAATAGCGAAGGCGACGGAATGCCTGCCACTACCACAATTTTTGCAGGTAATTCCATACTTATCGGGTCGGTCGCTACAGTTAGCTCTTGCGGCGACACGTTTACAGACGATGGCGGCACTAATGGCAATTATACCGAAACTACCGAAGAGAACATTGTTCAGTTGATAAGCTTTCTGCCCGACGAAGCTAATAAGTTAGTAAGAGCTACTTTTATTGAATTTAATACAATAGAAGATTCCGAGTCGGATATCTTATTTGTTATTAACGGGAACTATTCTGAGCTAAAAGATGTTCCGGAAAAAGATATCTTAGACGCGTTATACGGAGATTTGACATCAGTACTCCCGATATCGTATACTTCCGACTCTCCCGACGGAGCGCTTACGTTTATTTTTATAAGAGATAGCGGAGACCCCTATCCAATGGTAAGCGGTTGGGTCGCCGACATGGACTGTGTATCCCCTCCTGATGATGATGCCGGCTTAATAGCTGTTCTGTCTCCTGCTTCGGCAACTTCAGATTCATACTTTCTATCTGTGAATGTAAAAAACTTCGGATCAAATGTAATAACGTCCATGGATATAAAATATGAAGTTAATGGCACCACCGTAGCAGAAACTTATACCGGAAATCTGGGAATGTTTGAAACCGACAACTTCCGGTTTGCCACCCCCATCACTTTCTCGGATTATGGTACAGCCGATATAAAAGTGTATACTAACTTGAGCAGCGACGTAAATGCCGCGAACGACACATTAGAAATGACGGTTTTTTACCGCCCTGCCGTCAAATTATACGCATACCGTATTTATGGAGGAGAAAATTCGTTTGTTTCATTTGAGTCGAATGAACCACACGTTGTTAAAACAGAAAAAGTATACACCGATAACGGTTATAGCATCAGAGGCGGAGAATATTTTAACAAGGAACTGTACGCGTATACCGAAACCACTTTGGGACCTAAGAGCTTTGTAAAATTGTCGGAAGACTGGAACCAAATATCTTCGGTTTCTACAAACCTCAAACCCGACGACGTAGCTTATGACCATTCTACCGGAACTATGTATGCCATAAAAGGTTCTTATTTGTATACTGTCGATAAATTTACCGGAACATTTACAATGGTTGCTTCTTCGTTAAAAGCCGATTTCATGACACTTGCATGCGATCTTTCGGGGCAATTATACGGAACATCTACCGATGGAGGTTTCTATTCTATTGACAAAACAACAGGAACGACTACTTTAATAAACCAAACCGGCTATACCTCAGCTATTATACAGTCCATGGCGTTCGACCACAATACAGGAAGACTGTTTTGGGCTTACAGTGACGATGCCGGCTTTTCAAGCAGTTTATTAGAAATTGACCCCGTGACCGGAGAATGTGCTAACTTAGGATCGCTAGGAAGTTATTTAACAGAGGTCATAATGTTATACACTCCTTATAATAATCTTGCCATTCCTGAAGTTCCGGTTGGTTTCACTGTTACTCCCGACGCCGACGGAGAATTTTCATGCGAACTTACCTGGACAAACCCTGCTTTAACTACAGGCGGAACAGCATTGACCGATCTTTCCTCTATTGTGATTATGAGAAACAGCGTGGTTATTCATATCATAGACAATCCAACCATTGGCGCTGCCACATCATGGACAGACAACACCATACCCAATGATGGCAAATATGCGTACTCCGTATATGGAATTAATGAAGCTGGCGTTGGAGGCACCTCAGGACAAATCGTTTTCGTGGGATGTATAAAAGCTATCAATGTTTACCCATTGAACGTAGGATTTGAAGAAGATACAAACCTCGCATGCTGGGGACAGGAAAAAGTGTCGGGAAGCGGTACCGGATGGAGTATTACAACAGGAAACTTCGGATATCCTTTCTATGCTCATTCCGGAGATTACATCGCTCTGTTCATGAATGCAAGTTCCAATCCTGATGTGGTAAAATTGATTACTCCAAGACTCGATATAACAGACCTGAGTGAGCCTTCACTATCGTTCTGGCACACACAAGCCGCGTGGTCACCGATCTCTCAGGATGAGTTAAGAATATATTATAAAACTTCTTCGACCGGACAATGGATCTTATTAGAAGAATATACAGATGATATTCAAGACTGGACAAAAGAAATTATCTCCTTACCCAACAAATCGGATGATTATTATATTGCTTTCGAAGGCACCGCCAAAGACGGATTCGGTGTTGTTCTGGATGATATCTCTGTGTATGATTCTAATACGAGCGATATCTGCAACACCGTCTCCGGAAAACCCGGATTCAGAGTATATCCCAATCCGGTTACCAACGGAAAGCTTATTGTTGAAGGTAACTTTATACAGGAAACCGGAAGTCGGTCTGTAATCAGAATCTACGATCTGGCCGGAAATGCCGCGGGAACTTTCACCGCTACCGGAAATAGTATAACAATAGATATTTCACACCTGCCTGTAGGAACATACATTCTGAAGGTAAATGAAAAGGTGGCTAAAATTGTGAAAAATTAGCAAGGAAGGATTAAATATATAGCCATAATATTCTCTTGCTTAGGCGGGGATGGCGTATCGGAAGCTTCCGTTATGCTGTTCCCGCCGTTTTTTCTATAATGTACCGCCAAAGGCAAGCACCTATATAATATCTGCCCATAAAATCGGGAGCCTGAGATATAATGTTCGGTATCAAGGTTAGCAAGCTTTGAGTAAAAGGAGTTTACTTCCGGTTAATGACTGAACAAAAAGCGAGCGTAACGCAGGTAGCTGACATTATAGACAGACTATATATAATAGAACTCTCAACAAAATCATCAACACTTCACTCTTAGGACCGGCCTCGTCCGGTGAGCCAAAGAATCAGAGAGAGTGGCGTAAAGAATCGTCCTTGTCTGAGCGATCCGTCAGCAGACGGAGAGCGAGTTTGGACGATTAAGCCAATCGAACGCCAATTTTTTGTGTGAAGCGGGCGAAGCCTTGACCTTTTTTTGCTTCGTTTTTTTAGGTCAAGCTAAAAAAATGAAGTGGGGTTGCAGGGGCAAAGCCCCTGAAGTAATAACGAACAAAAGAATGAAAGTCTGAGATAGAATGTTCGATATCAAGGTTAGCAAGCTTTGAATAAAAGGAGTTTACTTCCGGTTAATGACTGAACAAAAAGAGAGCGTAACGCAGATAGCTGACATTATAGACAACAAACTCTAAATAATAGCCGTTGTGCATTACATGTTAAATAGATAAGTGTTTTTCCAGCAGATTCTGCTAACTACCCTATGTTTTACCCAAATCATGCTGAGTTATCTTACAGCTTCTTTTCCTAGGCATTTTCATCGCGTCTACGATATGCTTATCGGGGCGGTAATTTACTTTTACCGGCCTTATTTTTACCGAATGTCACTCTCCGCTCTTCATTTCCAATAACCAAAAACCTGCTTACAGGCTATCTGGTGGCACCTGAAAGTCTCCCCAGCCCTCGGGGAAGGTAGCAGGTGCTACATGAAAGTCTCCCCAGGTCTCGGGGAAGGTAGCAGGTGCTACATGAAAGTCTCCCCAGGTCTCGGGGAAGGTAGCAGGTGCTACATGAAAGTCTC
>JARFOC010069460.1:0-16452 GCA_031763485.1 Osmoderma eremita | reverse complement strand
CACTAGATTGGTCTATAAACCCACCAAGTTTCATTTAAATCGGTGAGACACACTTGCCTGCCTTCCCTTGTAAGTTGGATAAATCATTTAAATCCCAACCAATAGCCACAGTGTTATGATTTAGAACCATATAGATAAAACTATGTTTCTCTTAAAATTAATCCAAAACTAGTGTCATCAAAATGTGTCAATGATATGGGTGGAAGATTGCATCTCAAGCTTCAGTTCCAACATTGAATCTCTTCTTAATATATACTCCCACTGCAAAACTACTACACAACGTCTCCATGGAAGTACGAAACAAATAGGTGACGTTTTTATTATTAGTTTTGCAAAAAAAATAACTATAAAATAAAAGTCTGTCCTTCTTTAGAAACATATTTTGTGTTCAAACTTGATCTGATTTAGACCCCAATGCAGAGAAAGTTCTTTGACATCCCTTAACACTGCGGTCTTGACATCTATTGTATTACTCTGCATTCGGTTATTTCCTGATTATCCGAACAGATCTAGCTGGCTCAGGTCCAATGAAGGTCATTTCGGATCCCTTCCTTGCTAGCTGGTCCGCCTGGTCATTGCCTGCAATTCCCCCATGCCCACATCAGCTTGACTGTGTTGTGTGTCGCCAGTCTTTGAGGGTCTTACTTTAAGGTATATGATTTTGTTGAAGGTTCAAAATTGTCATAAGTATAAACCATGCTAGTTTTTAACGATATCCAAAATTTAAAAGAAAACGTTTTTGAAATGGAAATATAAAAGGATTTGCTTTATGACAACTGACAATAAACTTAAACGGCAGACTTGCGGTGGTCTTAACTTTGACCACAAACATACCAAACCCTCTGATTCCATTAAAAAAAAACTAATTAATTTTATCCCATGCATTCATTTATATTACTGCGTACCAACGTCAATTGAACAGAAATACGGCATTGTTACCGTGTATCTAATAAAAATAATCATTCAGTTTAATATTTACCCCAATCGAGCCCGTGTTTATTTTTACGTTACAATGGATTACTTACCGTGGATCGATACACGCGCCATCTCGTAGGAACCCTTTCTTTTATAAACTGTAGACAGTTGGATTAAAAATCTGTTTAAAAACAGAACACTCAAAATAATTAAATTCCTAGAATTGTATATTTATAGATGGTTCTTTAACGTGCGTGCTGTTGTCACAGTTAATTTTATCTGTCTTACGTTTTCAAGTTTTAGTATTCATGTGGGGTTTGTTCTATTGGAGGTTATGATTTACCAGTACGACATTTTTATACTGACAAGCATAAATAGTAATATTTTCTGTTGGAGACATGCCAATCTTTATTGAACTGAATTGCATACCAAGGATAAACTTACATGAACATTATTCGCACATAAGTATGTTTCTTATTAATACCTTAACGTAAGGGCAAAAAGATATGCAATTAAAAAAATTAAAAATTATTAAAGCGACACCATTCTTCTTGGCGCCTTCTAAAAGCAACACACACTTTAAAGAAGACACTTTAGGTATTTCTGCAAATTATCTAAACACAAAACATTCTTTCAATTCTATCCTTTTACGTCTAGGACGATTATGCTTATACAAACAGAAGACACAAACTAGTACCGACAGTAATTGAGTCGAGTTCGTTGTGTCGCAGTAGCTATACGCTTTCTACCTTTATCAATATTTCATGAAGGCAATTAACTTTATGGCAGCGCAAAATTTCAATGTCGCATTACCACCGTTTAAGGCAATAACAGTAAACAGGCTGGCTCTCTCTGTGGACCTTAAATAAAACGGCTACTCAATTAACTCTGCCGTTATGACAATGATAGATTCTATTGTGTGGTAGTCCTTCACTCAGATGGGATGTACGTACTAGTTAAAGTGAAATTACGGGATATTAAACGCGGTAGTAGCTGCAATCGGATATGCAAGTCTGAACGGTAAATTTTATGACGCAAGTAAAACGCTTGGGGTTTTAGCGGAGATTGCTGTAAACTATCGCACATTCTGCACCAGCGTTTCCCTTAATTGCCAACATGAATGAAGGAAATCTAGTATTACTTGGCTTTACACATTTCTACAGAGCTCAATGCAAGGAGAACTTTTAAAAGTCCACTGAACCAATGTAATTGAATGAGGTTTAACTGTGAAATATATAACTTAAAATTCAAAAACCTACAGTGTTATCCAAGAGCAATAGATTTTGTTTATGTCATACTCTCTCCTTGGGTTTTTTTTCCTTTTTTTACAGAATTATAAAGAGACAACATTTCTTTTGTCTTTTTCTCGCCGTGAACCAAATTTCAGAAATTAATGGCTTCCTTGATTTTCGGACGAAATTCATTAATATAAATATAAATTCCCCACTGTATAATTCTTGTAATTAAAATATATGTATTCAATTACTGTAAATTCTTGTGTAACACTATAAATGGAATATATCTGTTGCATTAACGAACGAATCATTATTGTTATTTACCCTACATATCCGGGGTATCTTCTGTTTGTATTGGACAGCTTAAGTTAGAGAACTGGTGGTCGCACGAACTATCGGTGGTCCGCGAGGAAATTTTGGTAGGCAGAAGGGCCATTGTTTCAATTTAATATATGCTTGTGGATGAAAAATTTTAAACACATATACACATAAGTGTTAAGAGTTTGGAAATAGTCCGATTCAATATAAATTCCAAAAGCGTAGAACTAAAGGTATTGAGGATAATATTGAAAATCAAATGCTAGAAGCGATATAAGATTTAACGTTTGATTCAATTCAATTTGACGAATCTACGGATACTGGTGAGGAAACTGGTTGAAAAAAGCATTTTTTTATTCGCTAAACTTACCCGGTAGAACAGCCAGCTCTCAGATTTTCCAATCGTACAATGATTATTTTCGGAATTGAATAGCAGAAATGTATTGGAATTCGGGCACATAGTGAAACATGACCGTTCAGGAGTTGTTACAAAAATAAAAGATGCTGCATAGGCAGATATTTTGCTAACTCATTGTGAGCATCTTGCGGTAAAACAATTATCCCCAAATACTTTCTAAATGAAATTTGGTACAAGATTTCTAATTTTCGATTACTATAAAAATTATAAGATTACGTTTAAAATAAGAAAGTTACTGGCGACTTCCGGTCAGCCGGAAGTGGTGTAAAAGTGAAAATAATTTACTTTGAAAGATCACATTGGCCTATGGCAGTGTACCTATTTTCAGAATCTTTGTATATTTCCATACCCAAAATATTTTAATAGGGCACTCAACTTGGGAGATCATGTATATTACGAATATACATTTATCAATTTTTGCGTTCACCACATAAGAATTTGGCATGTTCCAATGGGCACTTATTATTTGTTGGGAATCTTGATTTCGAGATTTTGGACAAAAATAGCATCATCTCCGATATCTGGCCGTTGGTTCTGGTTCTTGAGCTCAGAGCTTCAGAATTTATTTATTGCAGACGAATTGAAGTCAAATATTTTGTGCTTATGTAACTTGTTGTACATAAGTGTTTCGAGAATACATGACACAATTACACAGATTAGAAAAGATATTTAACCTAAAAATATGACTGTTAGGAGGCACTTGAAGGTTAAAGAGACTCACACAATCTTTTGCTCGATGTTATCCAAAGGAAAATAATCCCAGCTAATTAGTAATATGCTGATAATAAACCTACTCGCAACGATAATTGAAGACAACAATTTGAGTATGGATGAAAAGTAGTGATTGTTATAAAACTTTTTATATCCTATATAATGTATGTGTGTAAGGAGCCGGTTGTGTTTTCCAAATATGAGATTTCAAATTTTGGGTTACTCGCCCGTGAATTCCAAAAGATTGGCGACAGCTGCCTTAAGCCATATGTGGGATGCACGGAAAGTCAAAAACCCAGGAGCGCCGAGCAATAGTAATGAGGTAATATAGTTTTTTATTTTATTTCATTCCAAAATGAAATTTAAAGCTCTTAATTTGGGGGTCGCACACTACATGCGGCGCTGTGTGCGTTGTTTCTTTGACATATCCACTCCATTTGCTTTACCTAATGGGAGTTCTTAACCCACGTTTTCACTTCTATTTGTATAATACAAACATATCAAATAACGCTTTAAGTACGTAGACGTACTTGTATGTTTGACAATTGGGTACATAAAAATGGGTCCGAGAGTGTTGGCAAAGCACTGGACCTTTAGCAGTCGATATGTACCGTTTCCGGAGGTTTTAAGCGGATTTTAAGTCCTCGATTAGTGATGGAAATTACCCTTAGAACCCCATACCATAACCACATTGTGAAGAAGATAAACAAGAAGAAATTAGGTTTAATACTATCAGTTAAAGATATGTTTTAATCAGTATCAGTCACACAAAGTTACAAAGTACGTTACCTATTTATATATGGACAACCAAGGCAACTGAGAAATATGCCTATGCTTTATTAGAATCCGAATACATATTTAAATTTAAAACGCCTAAGAATGACATTATATTTCCACATATACATTTTCCTATGTAAACAAAGGCGCGGTAAAACATCGTAATACGAAACCAACTTAATGCACCAGAAATAATACATGTTCCACTTTAAAGGGCTCTAAATTGTACTCTTTATTCTTCTAGCCGCGGAGGTAATCCGGGCGCCCGCCGGAAGAGGGGTAAAACGATAAACAATAGCCTTCGACCACCAGCTCCCACTCCATTACGCTCTTATTTTATCCGTAATAACGAGAGTGGGCGCGTTGGATTCCGTTATTATTGAAAATAATTGAAATTAGCTCCCTTTACAGTCGACTCGTCGCATCGGTCTGTATTATCGCTGTATTCAATGTTACCCCTTGTTTACTGCGTATAATATTTTATACGACTGTAAAATGGCGTTTTATCATTTTTTTACGGCGTAATAAAATGGTTGGAGATGCGCAGTAATAATAACGACACTTATTCGCCCGACGTTGTCCAAATTCAAATTGACTTCTTCCGCATACAATAAAAAATTTGAAGGTGTTTTTTTACACACTATAATTGTAGATAGCGTATATAGTAAAAGTGAACATAAATTATGGGCACCTAGGTTTATAGAACCAGATTTTGTGAGTGTTTCATTTATTTAAATATCAATAAATCAAATGATTTTTGTTATACAACGGATATTAACTCATCCATTTCTTCTTAATCCCTTACTTTTAATGGTATTAAACGGGATGGGTTCGACAGATACAGAATAATTATTCATTTATAATAAATGCTATAATATAAAAATAAAGTAAATCAAAATGTCTGATTCTATTCTACATCAACTATCGCCGGCTGCCCATGTTATCTTACCGCGGAACCTGTTCTGTCGTGGAGCGGAGAGAATTCCCGAAAGTATCGTTAACTTTCTAATAAACCGTTGAGCTAATGCCCGCCTTTTCCAGAATATGTACGGCGGCCCACAAATTACAATCCCTCGTATACAGGTACAACATTACCTTATTAATTACGTACCAGATAGCGCATTATTAATAATGGCGCGAAAGGCGCACCTTGCTTATGGCTCACGGGAGCGTAAATTAAATATTCCCGACACATCAATTAAATGAAATTAGTGATCCAATAATGCGCGGTGTGCAATAAAATGAATGTTATTGGGTATCGAATCAATATTTATGAGGTTTGTTTAGTTACGGGTGGGGAAACACCGGAGGAATTGAATATGCACTTATGTATGCAGATGTGCAAATGCTAGTCATAAAATTTATTGCTGGGGATGGTAGACTTTCATTATTTTCTATGTGTCAGGTTGCAGGAACTATACCCATAGGATATGTAAACTTACTTTAATTATGCAGAAATGTCAATAAGAGCTGGAGCATTCAAATATACTTGAAAGTAAAAAATAATTTAAAAGAAATTTACCTGAAACCTTAGAATAATTTATTCCCATACACTTGCTCATAAAAATTCCAAATAGTTTGATGGTTTTGATATTTGATCATGAATCAAAGAAAATTATAAGGAGAGTTGAGTAAAACAAATAATACTACGCCCTGTTTCAGTTTCAATCGGGTGAAAATATGAAATACAAATGAAATAAAATGGAGTTTTTAGTTTATCAATGAAAACTGTGCCATAAAATTGAATCCAGATCATTTCCAGAACATAAAATCTCAAATTCTTGCAAACTCTTCGTCTTCTTCTTCCCCTACCTTTGCCCTTTCGGGTGTCGCATTTAAGCTAATTTCCTAGGCCTTGGTCCACCCGCTCCTTCCATGCTTTCATATCCCCAGTTTTCATTGCAATCTGCTCCATCGTCTTCCCGTTTCTTTCTACTACCTCTAGTAATTCTTTCATCAATTTTCTTCGTGGCCTGCCCTTTCTCCTCTTCGTTATATTCCTTTCTTCGCGTACCCTCTATGTTACTCTGCTTTTTTCCCTTATTAGCCGTTTTCAATATTTTACCTATTGTTTCTTTTCTTATTCTGCCTATTCCTTTTTTCTCAGATGTCTCAACTACATTACTTCTATTTTGCTACTGACTTTCTTTTGTAATGTCCAACTCGCTGGCAGAGTACAACCTTGGTAATCCGAATAGTTGTTGGCCAGGGTGGTTTCGGATTATTAATTTGTTTAGGTTATCGCGACAGTAAAAAAGAATAAGCGTACCTAACGAAAACACCTTTTATTCTGGGCAATAAACTAGATAATATAAAACATAAGGTGCACGCAAAATACGTATACAGTATTCAGTTACACGTGCGAATAAAAATCTGCAATTGCACTTTATCCCAACTTTTTGAAGCGCAAATTTGTCGCTTTTTCGTGTAATTGGCGTAAAATCAAAAATTCTGGACCACTTGCACCATTACTCATCGCCCATTGAAGAGATGTACCAATACATCGAACGGCATCTTGGTGATTTATAACGGCCGAATCACAGATTTCATCATCGGTTGTATCAATGTCTCTTCCAAGCGCGACACAATCTGCTATTATTTCTTCGTCTGTAAATCCGATTTCTTCATCACCCGAAATCCATTCTTTGGTATCGGCCACTGTTAATTTCCCCTTTAGAGATGACATTCATCAGTACCGTAATTTCCTGGAATTCTTCTTCGGTTGCTCTCAGACTTCTTCTGATCTCCGCTAAAGGCATCATATCCTCTTCGTCCTAATCATCATCTAAACTATTTCGAAATGGGGCCGGCCACAATTTGTTCCATGACGAAAATGGCGTTCTTTAAATTGAAAGTCTTCAGCGAGTCCGAAGGATCATTTTCTTCCGAAACTAAGTGAAGGGGAAGTTGCTTCTGTAGTGCATTTTCATTTCCTGGATCACGTGTTGGTCTATTGGTTGTAGAAACGGCGTACAATTCAGCGGCAGATATAACATCTTCACTTCGTAGTTCTCCTTCTGAGGGGTGACTCGGCGCATTTTCTAGTAACAGGAGTGCTTTGGATGTTAGACCAAGTTTCTTAAATGCGCTTGCACTGGGCGAATAAGGTCATCATGAAACCACTGTTTGCCTCGCGTCATCCAAGCACTTCAGTGATTTTTGTAGCTTACAGACAAAAAAGATTGACGGCAACCTTTAATGGCTTGGGTTGTGTAGCCTTGCCAATCACTATTAATTTTAGCTTATGGGCATAAAGGTGATACGACCTCGCTCATTATTTCGGCCTGGCGCTGAATCTTCATCCTTGTGCACCAAAGCTTTGTTGGCAAAACCCGCCAAAATAACTTTCATCCGAATTGTAAATTTGGTGGGCATTAAAATTCATTGCTCGCAATTTTTAAAAAAAACCGCTTTTGAAATAGATCGACTGCCGCAAGATTGCTTGAAACTCTTTCATCAGTAATAGTTAACTATCGAATTTCAAACCTCTTTTTAAAATTATCCAACCACCCCGAACTGGAACTGTCGGTTATTTTATTGTATAAAAATATTTCTCTTACTTGCACGATTTTTCCTGATATTGATAGATTGCGGTTTCTTTGCTGCGAAACCAGGTGTTTAATGCAGATTCTACTTCTGTGTACTCAGGTTTCTTTAATGTCAGGCGCCGTATTGATTTCCCTTCATGCGTGCTTCGTACAGCTTAATTTCTTCTATCTCGTGCTTGATGTCTGAATATTTTCTTACTCCAGTAAGTTGTAAAGGTGGTCGGCCGTCATCTAGTTTCTTAATTATTTCATATTTTTGTGCACGAGACAAGGTTTTGTGTTTTCGTTTAGACATTGTAACAAACACTGTTCACTTAATACACGTAATCACAGAGCGCGCAGCAACACGACTGTTTACGCTGTGACTGAAGAGAGAACACTGGAACGCTGCAGACAGGTTTGGGCACGATTTTAGGATTTTCGACGTCTGACGCAATTGAATTTCGAATTAGCAAGATACGACATCATTTCGGATTGTCGCGATTTCGGAATACCACATGTAAGGATTACCAAAGTTGCACTGTATAATATGTTATAGTAGGTAATATTATGATATTATGCACTGGTAGCTTTATTTCCTAACTTAATTTGCTATTTGCCAAAATATATTTTTTAGCGCCTAGTATAATCCGTTTGAATTTTTCGCTGTATTTGTCAATTCCGAGTCTAGTTTTCTACCCTCTAAAAATATACTCGCCATTTTCAATAATAATAATTCAAAAGGTTGTATGTCCATCAAATTTAAGCAGCGTTAAAATTGTCCCCATTATTATTTCCATAGTTTGAATCACTGTGTCTTTAGTTACGTAGCAAAATGATACAAAGAAAGTAGATTTCCCGTTAAAAAAACATTTTTCCGGCATGTAGTTGCATCCCGAAGCAATCTAGCAATTGCAACTTTTTTGTTGTTGTAAACTTCATTAATCTCGATCAAAACTTGGTACCACAATATGTTGCATCCATGAGAAGTATGGTAAGTTAATTTTGATGTAATATAAAATAAAATAAAAAGTTCTTTCTTTGTAGATTTTACTTACGCTTAGTCGTTGTAATAGATTACTTTCCTTAAGTCTGCTAAAACTAAGAATAAAATTCATCTTCATCAAATGTTTGCACTTAGTTCCTAGACTGTACATACCCTTTACTAAGCTTTTACTAAGCATAGCTACAAGAAGTATTAATGCATGTTCAACGTCATTTCTCACGCCCTAAATTGGATAACATGATGTTAGTATAATGAACAACCTAAATAAATTTAATTTTGCATGTTAATAGCATCGGCGACATTGATAATATTACAATAACAAGACCATACAACAGCAACATAGCAACGACACGAATTTGACCCTTATCTTCGTAGGCCCCTCGTATTTAACAATACGGTCCATTATGCATATCACATTTATTGCGAACAAGATAAGAAATTGAATGAATGCGGAGCCGGAGAATCGCTACAGTGGCATATTCGCGGGCCACTAATGGGGTAATTAACTCGTGACCCGGGAAGCTACGAATCCTATTGTTAGAATTAAATTATCCAAATTGATGATGTTGGTTTTAAACAAAGATGAAATGAAAGTTTTGATTTTGTAGTGAAATTGTGGTTAAATCCATTTAAGAAATAATAGGTTATAATAGATTGCTTAGAAATAGATAACTGAATCAATACGAGAGAGAGAGAGAGAGAGAGAGAGAGAGAGAGAGAGAGAGAGAGAGAGAGAGAGGGAAATTATAAATCGCCCAATTAATTAATGCCGAAAGGACTGTACTCTGAGGATGAAACGAGTTTTTCCTTTTTATAAAGCTCAAGTTTTTTCCTAATCGTGGGATGACAAAATATCCATACCGCACACGCTATATCTTGATCGTTTGGTGAAATCCATTTCAATCAGTTCTTCTCCCCTTATACAAACATCATTTTCCACGGAGCTGAAGGTGGGAGATTAATATTGCATAATATTATTACTGTATACGTAGTCATATTTGAACATAAAGAACTCATAAACTCTACCTTCTGTATTAAATTGAAGTTAAAGCCTGTAACAGGAAACCGTTTATTTATAAACGTATTTCTATCACTTTCCAACACGCCGTAAATACTATTGTAAACAATAGGTACTTTCGTAAATGAAACGATTTAAAAATCTATGCTGAAACTATGACTATAGACAATAAAATTAACAGTAATAACAGAAGCAGTAATTCGAAGAATTAGACACTTAACAAAAATATCAGCGGACAATCGAGCAATTCTTTATAAATAAAAAATCAATAACAGAATCACTTTGTAGATGTTCTAATACTATTGGACAATATAAGTTTGCATACTTTTGCTGAACAAACATGGCCCTGCTGCTGCTATTACGCCTTACCAACACAGTTTCTTCAATTAAATGTCCAGTGTGGGCTTCATTGCGTCAATATCATCAGTCCCTTATTTTAACCACCAGAGTATCTTACATCTTTTGCAAAATAATCTTTACGAGCTTCTGGTTGATATTCCCTCCCATTGCCAATAAGCAGGTGTTTTGGATTATGCGTGACAGGGACCCAGTCCACTTTCTCTACATTGTCACTAATGGCCACTGACTTGGTCGAAACGAATCTGTTAAGTGGGCATCACTATCTTCCGATTTGACGCCGTTAGCTTATTATTTGTGGGTATGGATAAGTTCTACGATTTATTCCACGTCTATTGGCATGAAATAACAGCTAAGGAATCGGATCGTAGAAGCTGCAGCAAATAGGTTCATGTTAATGCTATGCTAAATGCGGCATTCCACAAAATGCAGGTTACTTTGACCAGTAACTTTGAATGGTTTATTCTTAGACTTTATACTGCATTCACGCATATTAGTCATAAGATAACTTTTTTTTTCGTTATGGCAACCTTGTGCAAAAGCTCAAGGTAGGTAGCCTGGCATAATTTTGGCACTCTTCCAATAGCGTTCACCAATCTTATTAATTCTCTTAGGATCTTCAGTTGTAACATTCCTTTATTCATTTCGCTCCTATTTATTCTGTCATACGCTTGTTTAAAATCTATGTACAGTGTATGCAGTTCAGTTTTGTACTCATAACTTCAAGCATACAGAATCTTTAACCTTTAACATCACGATAATAAATTAGTTTGTAACATATATTGAAAAAAACTTTTTTTTATTTCATGTTGGAGAACACAAACCCGAAAGAGGGCAGTGCCCTCCTGCTACTTTGGTTCTTGCTGAGCCGTGCTCTACTTGGCTCCCTATTTTATCAAAAGTTTATACTTTGCGCGTTATTAATAATAAAAATATTGAGCATGTCATTTAGATATTATTTTAATAAGTTATAAAGGACAAAGATATGAATTCTGACAAAGGACCCATCCCGCATTCTAGTTTATACGATCTCTTAAAATAAATTGTATGGCAAGTATAAACAGATTTATAGCATGTAAAAATCCGGTTTGGTTTGGTGGTGCAAGTTGTTGGTCGATTTCGAGCATGCTGCAACGACGTTTGTTCCGAAATCAGGAAGTCGAAAACCTTAATTTTTAAAGTTGCAGATCTCTCATAATTCTCTTGGATAATTTTCTATGATTTCTGCATAAACTTCAAAATTGAAATTAAGAGAATCTATTGTGCTTAGAAAATCTCCAAGTTAGAAACTCAACCAACTTCAAACATATAACCTTGAAATATACAGTATGCTGGCGAGGTTTTTGGACATACCTACGTAAATATCCATTGGATTCATCATTTTCTGATTTTATTATCTATATGTAGGCAGATTGAATTTATCACGATATTGAATGAAGTTTATCCAAGATTTGGGCGTTGTAGTACTCCTGACGATTGCAGCTTTCAATTATTTCTGTTACATACGGGACTGTTTGTTTAGGAAAAGCCCAATAATGGTGGTGCAAATCCAAAAAGTGCTCAATTTTTGGTAAGAGTAGATGCACACGGTCAATCACCTCAAACACTTGAAACTAGTCAATGTAAATGAAACATCGACCGTTGTCTGATTCGGGCTCTGAAATTGCTCTTGTGGCAAGGTTTGACATTGTTGAAGATGCAGACAATGCATGTTGAAATTTTTGGATATCTTGTGTACCACTTGTTTTGAAAAGAGGACAAACGTATGTATAGTATGTTGGCGAGGGTTCTGGGCACGCAATATCCAGTGCACAGTTTTCGTAAAGAGGTTTTTATCTATACGTACATTATATATTTCTACAACATCGTTAATGTGTATGCTTTATTAACTGGTAACTTTTCTTTAACCGTTACGAGGAAAATATAGGAAGTACGAAAAGAAACTAATGTTTATCCATTAGTTTCTTTTCGTACTTCCCATATTTTCCTCGTAACGTATTAAGATCAATTAATTCAGATTCTCAAATTTATTTCCTTTTAAGCATTTTTATAAAATTTAGTGCAACTTTCCATTAAAGAAGCACTCATCTTGGGTTAAAAGCAACCATTAATCAATTTAGACGACCAATTTGCTTCCACAGCACCCCATTGAAACCGAAACTTCAACTATTTAATGAATTTCCCACCCAAAAGAAGCAAAAGCAAACGAATCGGATAATTCACTTCGACGACGGAACTGAATTTAGAAAATTATAATTACCCCGCTATTCCAAACTAGCAACAACTCATTACCCAATAAAATCCCATCGTTTCCACAGACAGAACCACACATATTCGGGTCACGAGCCCTGTTATTAATAATAACGGGTCGAAGTTAACGCTGTTACATCTATTGTAAAGACTATTCTACAATTAGTAATTAAAGTCGACCCGCGCTGTTCGTTCTCGTACATGCTCCTCTGTACGGAACTCGTTTTCACGAGCTGTTGAACTGATTGCACGTAACGTCCTGCCAGAACATTAAAGCCGTGATATATGTGCGAAGTACAGTACAGACCGGCATGCTGTCGTCTGACGCGACCATCGCTATCCGGTCGGCGCTGACGTTCGTAAATATCATGTGTTTCGTTGTAGAGCCAGCTGCGTTTGGCCGTGTCGACGTGAAGACCTTTCGCTGTAGGTGCCTCGATGCAGCTTTTCTCTACGTTCGTTAGCTAGTTCATGGGGCAAATGAATTTTACTCAAGTAAAGTGAGCGTGAGATAATTTTATGATTGAATTATTCTTGCATGATATGGTTTGGTTGACAAAACTGCCGCTAACAGTAAGCTTGATTTGATTAATGTTCACTACTTTGTATGGTTAAGCGAGCATGATGCAACGTTAGGTGTCCCTTATTTGTCAACTGTTGAATTTTGTTGGTCTCACCTACGCAAAGTTTACATGTGACAATCTATACAAACCAGGATTGATAAAAATCATAATTGTTTTGATTTATTTTAAACATTAGCCCTTTATACAGGGTGACGCATTAATGTGGCAAAGCTCGATATATCAGTTAGCATATACGATATCAAAAAAAGTTATTTACGAAAATTGTAGATAGTCTTAAACTTAACATTTTAAAGTTATTTTTATATATACCAGGTTGAATCAAACATACGTTTTCCTAAATAGAACATCGTGTATATTATTTCAGATTAAAATTAAGTCAGTGAGCGTGACGTAGTACGTTTAATGAACCGGAACGATTTGGTAGTATACCGGGTGTACAAAAATTTCGAGGCACTACTGCTAACTTTCTTATTATTAATGCTACAGATTCGGTGTATTACTAATATGTAGTATCGGGAGATCCACATCGCACAAAGTTCTTTGTGCGGTGTGGATCTTCCGATACTACGTATTAGTGATATCAGCCCACAGTCCTTGCAATTCTTTCACGCATTCAGTGTATTCAGTATTGATTAAGGTGCAATTGAGAAAAAAGCAATTGAATGATGCGTTTTTAAGGTAATTTAAAACTTAGTTTTTTTTAATTGAACAGCCTGTATATTTTTCAATATTTGGAAAGACGATATAATATTTAATTTAAAATCCCTAATACACTTTCGCCCTAATATGAATACTCAAAAAGTTACTAGGGATTTTATTTTAATACGCGTAATACAGTTTTCTTGCATTAAAAATCGCAGTAGGGTTGGTTTGTCCCAAATGAAAACAAACAATGCAATTCTACAGAACTGTCAAAACTATTCCTAGCCGGTTTAACAGTTTAATCTTGCCGAGGAGTTGCCGAAATACGTGTCTGGAGTTCTGCACTCATAAAGGTGGTAATTGCATTATGATTTTTTCTTGTGCATTTTTGGCGTGAGTATAAAAAAATATGAAAGATAAACTTCTTCCGGGTTTGGACTGTGCCACCTTAGAGATAGAGGATCTCCACGTTTCGCCCACAATCCAACTCCGGAAGAACTTTATCTTACGGCGACTCTGGCAGTGGAAGCCTTCGTTTTCATATAAAAGTTGTATTTATCCTAGATGTCTTTCTACAAATTTAAAAATCATTTCATTCAATTTTGATCATGAAATAATGCTCCAGCACAGTATAGTATGGTATCCAATCGGTATTTGTAACAAGGAGTAACGATTTAGACTGAAAGAAATCACACAAGAAATTAGACAAAAATAAGAATTAGTTGTTGATTTAAGAACACATTAAATAGCCGGTTTACAGAAATTACAACCTATTTATTTTTTGTAAATATTCGATCATTCAATGTCAAGACCAGAAAAACCCGACGTTGCACCTACCCAGAACTAAGATATACAATTTATCTTATAATAACCGTTCCGGAATCCGCACTGCAATAATATTTATGTTATTGGGAGATATATGGTTACTATAGATTGGATTGTAAAAATTTTGCGAAGGTATAACACATCTCGCCGTTTGTTTATTTATTTAAAGGAGAGAAGAAAGCGATTTTACGGCACAACCGACGCCAGAAAAATATAAAATCAACCATTACGTTATGATGTTTGAACACACAAAGGAAATTGATCTTTGAAATTCAAACATACGAGATCTCATGAGGCAGGCGTTGTTTGAGTATGGTTAAGTGTCATTTGTATTGTTATTTCCATGCTCCCACATATGTCGAACCAATATCTTTCTACGCCAAATTATAGAGTTTCTCACATCCGAGATAGTTTGTAACAAAATGTGGTTAGGGAAATAAGCTTAGTATTTGGCTAAAATGGAAATTTTGTTGACTAACTTATAAAATTCATACATGTTTTTACAGTAATAATATCACTATCTATTTTTTTTTGTTTGGTTCAAATGTATAGGCTGCCAGCAGAAAAACGATATATCGGGAATACTTAAGATCAGCACTTTTTTTCAAGAAACCGCTGGGACAGAATTTTTGGTCGAAAGGGGACAACTTTTCGGGACCAATAATCTTCATCTCTTCAATCACCCTAGCGCTAACCTAGGGGTTGAGTGATACCTCATTTAAGAGCTTACGGAACAAGCAATACAAGGCTTATATGTTTCTTTGAAATTAATCGCAATGACCGTCTGTATAACTACAACTGATGAATAGGGTGGTACCACCCCCTTTGTTTATTATAACTGTACAAGAATTATTTCCTCTACGAATTCAATACACATGAAGGTATCGCTGGATACAGTTTAATAGCAATTTTCCTCAAAGTTATTTAATGCATTTTATTTTGACCCGTAATGCACATAAGTCAAAAAAATACTAAATCGCCTCATTTGGCAATGATTTATAACTACTCACGTGTATTATAATTAATTCTTTAGTAATCCATATTTGACACCACAAATATTTAATCTAAAAAGTAATATTTGCAATGTAAATGTTATACTTTGCTCTAACCATTATTTATTAGTTACAGTACAATATTTTCATTTTAGGTTTAGATGATTTATTACCAACATTGGAATATTTGATTACTTTTACATAGGAACATGTTTATTTTATAACTACATTGATTCAGAATTATTCCATTAATTAACAAATACCCTACCAACATGACGTATCGGCAATGAATGTTCGGATATATTAGTTGAAAAACATAAAGGTTCAGTTGCCCGTCTAGTAAGACGATTTGATCAATTTGTGGAGATATAACAGGAGTCAAAAACCAAAGATCACCGAACTATAGCAAAATAAATAATATTGGAGGAGCAAGTTATTTAATTTTTAATACCCAGAAATGAGTAAATTTTTACATGTTTTAACTATCATAAAATGTCTATATTTTTATAATCAAATAAACCTTTATTGTCCAACATGGAAACCAAGATTATGATATAAGCATAAAGTTAATAATGTACATACACCATGATGAACATATTTACTAGTGATTAATCCTCCCAGCTAGCAGACTTATGTGGAAAAGACTTCGTTAATGGTAGTATGCCCATAAACGCTGTCTTTTTCACGTGAATTTGCTAGCTGGGTTTAGTAAGTATGCACAAAAATAATATGTAAGTGTGTAACGGTACTCTTACAATAATACTTAATTAAATAAATATCGTGGATGCTTCGGCTAATAGGAGTACTCTATTTTCCTTATCTCAGATAGTGTGGTTCTGGCAAAGCAAGTCTTGTACCATAGTATAAAATTTTCTAA
>JARFOC010069449.1:0-16453 GCA_031763485.1 Osmoderma eremita | reverse complement strand
TTTCAGACAGCAAGTTTGTAATATGTCGAGTACCATCATAGTTGTCTTAGTTTTAATGCCAAAATTGATATTAAAGTTTCCAGAAACAAATATTTTTTTGTTAATTTTCTCTTCGCCCAGTTAGAGATTAGTTGGGGACGTGGCAAATTTGGTGCCCAACGTGGGGCGCGAACCCTACGACCCCGAGGTTAAGAGTCTCATGGTCATCCAAACGTTTTTGGATAAATAAAATACATGTCAATTCTACTTTTCTTGTCACATGCTATTTAAGATTTATTGCTAATTGTTTCTCTGCTCATTCTTGCGTTTTCCTAAATACCCTCTATGCCTAATTAAGAAACATTTTCAAAATTCTCTGTCGGCGATATCTCTTTACGACCGATTCAGGCACTTCCGGCACGCGTAAGTTTTTAGTACCTACGACGCATCAACAATTTTACGACTAAATCGTCCCGTCACCGAGGGCATTGGCGTCGCAATACCGGTTTTCAAAAAAATATTGCAAAACATATATTTCTTGTTGGCTTTCCCTCTTTTTATTTTCCATTTGTATGGGCGTCCTTGCCCTCATAAATATGCAAATGACAGCAGAACCGCGTCGTACCGGTTTCACTAGGAATAATGACAGTTATCGAAATAAAAATTTCTTTTTCTTTCCTTTCCAAGAGGGCGCTTCTGTACATCATCCGGGCTTTCCTCTTATTTCAGGGAAAAGGCATGTTGAGTGAGTGGCAGTTTAATTACTGGTCGATGCCCGCCTGGCCCAGCAACGAGGATTGCACTGCACGAACGGAGTCGGAAATTCTGCCTTTTTTATTTTCCGCGCGATAAATAAATTAGGAATTGTTTGGCGCCACGCTGTGCCGTGGCTCTTTATTATAACGAGATTCTGTTGGATTTACACAGGGTGCATATTTTATAAGGGGTCCCGGTGAGGATTTCGAAGTAATACGCGCATGAAATTGCGTCTGGTTTTATGTGACGTGACTCGTGTGGAAATATGTTATTTTCGGTGAAAAAAGTGGATATTATAAGGCTGCTATTGCTTGTATTACTTCCCAAGATAAATAGATAATAAACTGACAAGATATTTCAATAGTGTAGTGAGTGTAGGTTTTCACGACCATAGTACATTGTAGGAATGTTGTCGTTATACAGGGTCCGGCAAACGTATGGAATAATGCTATTATTTATTTAATCCTCCGTTACTCGCGCGGCTTCTACGAAACGCTGGGGGGCGTAGTAAGCCATAATTTTTGAAAATGAAATGATAGCATGCGCGTCTGTGTACCTTCCACGTATGAGCAGAAGTAGCGTGAATAGCGCCTGCATCAGTTTACGCTTAAACGTTCAAGAGTCATAAACATTTTAATCTCTGCTAAGTCCAAAAGACACCGCGCGAGTACTGCCGCTAAAATATTGTATTGTGATATTTTTACGAGTTAGGTTTCTTGAAATTATAGTAGTAGGAAACTGAAAATATTTTTTGTTAGATGAATCGGAAAAGTTTCTTTAATCCTTGGAACGAAAGTGATGCTGAGATTTTGCGTAATTTAGCGTTTGAATCAGATGACGATGCATTTTCGGAAGCAGTTGACAGCAATGAGAGTGAGGATGAATACGCAGAAGAACAATTGGAGGCTAGCGAAACAGAACAAGAAGTGTCAAGTGAGGATGAGAGAAATGATGAGTCAACCAGCAATATCATATTCGGTAACGACACGTAACAAAATCGAAATTAGAAAACACATCCCAGAATGTAAGGACGCGTTTACATAATATCGTAAGTCATTTGCCTTGTGTGAAAAGAGCAGCAAAACATGCAAGAAATGTTTTGGCCTGTCGGAGTGCTCTTTTCAATGACACTTTACTGAATGTGATGGTCAGTAGCACAAATATACATACAGAAAGCAAAGCACAATCGTTTAGTAGAGAAAGGAACTGCAAAACTACGAATTGAGCGGGAATTAACGCCGCCCTTATTGGACTGCTATATATGGCGGGGTTTCACAGAAATAATTCGTGAAAGAATTGCAAGGACTGTGGGTTGGTATCACTAATACGCACCATCGGGAAATCCACACCAGACAAATTGATTTAATAAAATTCGGGACATATGATACAAGAGCACGTCGGCTCTCATTGCCAACCAATACCCTAATAACGAAAGTCATATCTTACATTCGCATTTAAAAAAGGAAATATATACATCTATCTCTACTTATAAACACACTTAGCGTAATATGTTCGAAATCATCTGCCTGGTCCGAATGGCAGGTAGTACTTATGAGCGTAGGGCGTACAATATCTGTTATGTGCGCATTTAAGAAAAATACACAGCATGTCCCTTTTCTTTCTCGGTAAAAATATTCATTAAACTGGAATGTTCTAAAATTCCTTTTTCGCGGTTTAGTAAGTTCGATCCTTTTTTAATATATATCGTTTCATACGCGTATAGTTCTAGGGGCGAATAGGGTGTTTAAAAGCCAAAATTTGGCAGTTGCGTTCACTTCTCGGAATACGTTACGTAACCTTCTGGGGAATCCGAAGGACACATCTTCTCAAAAAAATCGGTCAGGAATTTATGAGATTTCAGGCGCCGACTGTGATAAGGTTTATATTGAACAGACAAGAAGAGCTATAGAAACGCGGTTTAAAGGACATATCGCCCACTACCGTTACAATAGATCAGAAGGATCGAGTGTAGCGCAACACATGATTGAAACGAATCATCGAATTACTCTCGATAATTTGAAATTATTAAGAAACGTAAATACCCCGCGAGAACCGGGGAATGAAACGATATACATTAAAAAAGGATCGAACTTACTAGATCGCGAAAAATGAATCTTAGAACATTCCAGCTTAATGAATATTTTTACCGAGAAAGAAAATGCGCACAAAACAGATGTTGTATACGCCTTGCGCTCAGAAATACTACCTGCCATTCGGGTCAAGCAGATTCTTTCGGACATATTACGCTAAGTGTGTTTATAAGTAGAGATGGATGTATATATTTTCCTTTTTAAATGTGCATGTTAGAAATGACTTTCGTTATTCGGGAATTGGTTGACAATGAGAGCCGACGTTCTATTGAAACATATGTCCCGAATTTTATTAAATCAATTTGTGTGGTGTGGATTCCCTGATACTGCGTATTAGTCCACAGAAATAGCCGATTAAATACACGTGACCTTTGGAGTACTAATGGTGCTGGCATATATCGTTTGACTATGTCGCGGAACAGATTCCATTTTATCATGCAACATATGCGATTCGATGACAAGAATACGCGAAATCAAAGAAAAACTTTAGGCAAACTGGCACTTATTAAAGAAGTTTTTGATATGTTTGTTTGTAATTGTCAACATAACTATAGGGTGAGAGAATATTTAACAATCGATGAAATATTACCTTCCTTTAGAGGAAAATGCTACTTTCGCCAATATATACCCAGTAAGCCAGCATAAAGATCATATCAGTAGTCCATGCAAGAATGTATTATTCTGCCAACTTAGAGGTGTATGTTGGAAAACAGCCAAATTGACCTTTTCAGATTGATAATAGTGCCGTTTCTGTAGTGAAGAGGCTATGTAAACCCTTCAAAGGCACTGGGCGAAACACCACTGGTGACAACTGGTTCACAAGTCATGAAATGGTAACTGATCTCCAAAAGAATTATAAGTTCACCTATGTGGGTACTGTAAGAAAAAACAACAACTTCCACATGGTTTTGTCTCATACACCCCAAAAACGGGGAGAAACGTTTTATTATTGCTATGCATCACGATTCTGCAATAGATACTGCTACAAACGATCAAAGAAAACCAGATTGTAACATTTCACATCGGCACAAAATCTGGGGTAGACGTAGTCGATAAACTATGTGCCACATATTCAGTATCTAGAACCACTAATCGTTGGCCTATAGTGGATTTCTTTACTCTTTTGAACGCGGGAGCTATCAATGCTTTCGTTATTTCTAAAGGAAATCAAAACCAAACACTTAAGAAAAGAAGACATTTCATAAATCCTTAGCTTTGGAGTTAACTAAAGAGCATTTGCAAAGTAGATCAGGTTCACTATATCTCCTTAGAGAACTAAGAAAACGCACTAGTGAAGTGTTAGTCAAACCCGATGACTACCTCAATCAACAAAGTACTAGTAACAGTCAAAAAGAAAATGAAGAAACAACTGTCGGAGATTTCCAAAATAAACGAAAGAGATGTTTTATTTGCGAGAGAAAGAAAAATCGTATATGGTTTGTGTACTTTATCTTCTCTAAAAGAATTTTCATCGTCGTGTTTCTTTCATAGCAACATGACCAATTAGGAACTGAACGGTACCTACAGGTCTTTCCGATCCGTTCCTTGAACTAACACAATGTTGTTTGCCAATAATTTTACCTTATGGTATTAGATACGTATAGGTAAGAATCCTGCTGCTGAATGTAATTAGAAAAAAAGTGAACTCAAATATTATTATAGTTGTAATTACGCCAACGTATCTTTTTATAATATTAGTTTATTTCTATTATAAACAAAAATAAAATCCGGACTATTCATTACCCGCTCTAGAAAATACTCCTACTACTTTTCCAAACTTCATTCTAAAATTCGTAGAATTCATTTTCCTCGCTTCACAGCGACCGCCTAGAACCGGCTTGGCAACGCGCTTCGCCGATTCCCTAATTTCATAAATCCCACCCGAATTAATTACTTCAAAACTGAAATCCGCGTAGCGGGAGGAAAAGAGCAATTTTAAAAATACCACAGAACAGTCGGCGGTCTGTGATATTTCTGCCGATCTCGCCGTCATGATAGCTCAATTCTATTTTACTAGGGGGCGAAAGTGGCATCGAATACGTATGCAAGTACTGCACAATTCATGCACTCACCGTTGCAACTTTCGGATGGATTTGGAATTATTAAAAATATCAAAGGCGTGAAAGTAATTGCTCTAATTTTTAACGACATCAAAGTGATCGGTGTTGACGTCGTTTTTGTAGAACTGTTTGCGGTTGGCGGGCGGTAATGCAGGAACCTACGTGATTGATGTAACGCAAATTCGTTCAATTATAATGGTGAATCCTTTATTTTCCGACGAACAATTCGTTAAAAAACAAGGTACTTTACCGGATGAATTTTCTGGCTTTTGGTGAAATTGCTTTGACGCTCTCTCGCAGGTAAGTTTCAAAGTATGTAGCGATTATGTACAGGAAACTTGCATTTTTCAGCAGTCGTTGGTGGCGGAATAAATGCTCCTTTTTCAGTTTTGTACTCCTTTTCTTCAGACCTGCACATATTTCTTTCATTTATTCTACGTTGCTCAAACTGTCGTGTCCTTTTAAGCATTATTTCGTTATTAGACTCCGCTCAGCGTACAATCGACTTGCAGCAGCAGAATTCTGCACCATAAATTAACATGTCAACGTATTTACTGTTCGTGCAATGGACATTTTTACTTTCCTTATTAGGATTTATTCGGAAAAATTTACGTCAAACCAGCAATGCAGTGACAACTAATGAAGCAACTTGACAGATGGGAAAAGTTACAGACATCAGCCTACTTTGTAAATACAAATAACCTATCGTTCATATTTACTTTGCACAAATTGTTGATCAATAGTTTTAGTGTTAAAAACCTTTTTTTATGGTGGTTAATCACCACTTAAAAAAATAAAAAATAAAAACTACAATTTTTTTTCAACATTAATATCTCTCTTATTATCCAACTTTGTTAAGATATTTTTACGTTAATGGCCTTATTTTAAGATGTTTAATCACCCCTTGAAAATAAAATCACAAGACCGTAAACAGTCTGTATATTATTATTATTATTTTTGAGTGTTTTAGTTTTTCGGGATAGTTACATATATAGAGGGTGCGCGATTTTCGATATAATAGGTTCAAGAACGTCTACCGACAATACGTACACACTCTGTGTATGTTTTTTCTTTATTTGAGAATTATTATCTTGCATATTTCCGAAGCTGTTAATGGTGCTTAATAAATGAAATTTCGAGTGACCTTTCTTTGTTTTTGTAATAGCTCTGTATTTGGGTAGACAGAGAGTTCGCTAGGGTACTGCGGTAGAGACGAAACACTTATTGAGTTCGTTAGGATCTAAGTTTATGGAGTTGGTATTATTTTCTCATTCCAGTTTCTGTCCTTTTAACTTTCCATGTCTCTCTCATTTTATTGCTCAATGTCATAAATTTCCTGGGTACGCTATTTTCCTTTTCTCCAACTACCTCCCTTTCTTATTCCTTCTTAATGTTTTCTATATTTCCTCATCTATCCTAACAATCGAACGCAAAGCGAACTATGTGTTCCATAACGGATTTGAAGCATATGAATTTGTCTCATGATTGGTGTTTCGCAGGGATCAACTCTTGCGCCTTTCTTGAATTTACGTTCGCTGGATTTTATCACTTAGTTTGTGAAGTATGTACGTTTTATAAATTATCACTTGGGTGGGTAGATAAAATACGTGTGGTCGTCTTGATAGTTTATTTACGACTCTCTGTTATTTTCATTACCAAAAAACATGTATTGTTTGCTAGGAACACTCGATTCCGAGAAGTACCAAAAATAATAAGTACATTCATTGATCGTGCCGGCATCGGAAACAACAAACACAGTAGGTCTAATGTACCGTATGCCAGCACGATCCAAGGAAAACACCAAAAAACATGATATACAGTATGCTAGTGGGATGCAGTTCAAAGGGCACTACTATTAGCGAATGTGTAGCTAACAGCCTTTCCTTTTTAATTTACGGGTATGCGGATGATGTTAATAAATTGCATTGTGCTGTATCTGGCAGTATTGAAGCTGATGTTCTGCAACAAAATATAGATCTTCTGGTTTACTGGTCTGTGAATAACAACTTATCACTTAACACAGCTAATGTTGTCTCATGTCCTATACAATAAAAGGTACCGTATCAATTTACTTACAAAATAAATAATCAAACTTTGTCTAAGGTCAACAAAATTAGGGATTTCGGTGTAACTTTTGATTCGACTTTGTATTTTAATACCCGTATAGAGTTATAAGAGTTTGCTCGTCCATCTCAAAAATGCTGGGATTTCTTATGAAAACTTGAACTACATTTTAACGAGGTATTACTTAAAATACTTTCTTGTTATTAGTAAATTGGTTTGTTTGTGATGCTTGGTATCCTTTTTTATGGATCTCAAGAACCTCCTATTGAGAGTATTCAGCGTCGTTTCTTGAAAAATGGATGGAGTGTATCCAAATTGGGATGTGTCCTACCATGACCTACTTTTGAGGCATCAAATGGACTCCTTAAGCCATCGACGCGGACTCCATAGCGCTCGATATCTACCGCAATGCTAGAAAATTGTATATTTTTTAATGAATTTTAAATAATTTGTATTTTAGTTCTTCTCTATGTTACGTTGACACAAGCCGGGCAACTTCTGAATAACAATTATTTGACAATTAATAAATTAATTATAATTTGACTTAAACAAAAGAGAATGTAATTTTTTAGTATATCAAAAGGAAATCTAAAGATGTATTGAAAATACAATTTTGAAAATGTTACTATCACAATAAATACGTACAAATAATTTTAGTGGATAAATTAAAGTGGCAAATGCTTTAACTACACTTTGTATATTTGGGTATGTATTATGTTCCATCGGGTTCTTTCTTAACCGAAAGATCATAGCCTATATATATGCTTCTTAATAACACAGTTGATTGTTCTTATCTACCGTGTGTCTTAATGTTCATCGCTTCGTATGTCACATGTCTACTTTCAATATGCAAATACCAACTAACGGAGGACTAACCTATTGCTTCGGGCACCAGTCTGATCACATGATACGTTATATTGTTTTCTTTTCTTTTCCAGGAATCTTGACCGAAAAAAAAAACACCCACTTAACTAGATGGTTCAACAAGTGTAGATTATATGCTTCTTTGTTTGAAAGAGTGTAATGTATTGTTTTAAAATATATTTGTTGACTTGTGCATCATTAGTTTAATTTTTTATTCAAAAGATTTCCTAACGCCTTAAAAGCCACGGACATCACATTCGCGATGAGTATATAAAACCAAGATTCGTAATGTCATTAATTGGTGGAATAACTGGTTTTAATATTGAAACAGATAATTGGATTCTATACCAGGAACAATAGGAGCAGTATTTCACAATTACCTAACGGAATAGTTGACACGGAAATTGTAAAGAAGAAGGTAGCAGCATTACTATGCTTAATTGGGCCAGAGACCTACAAAATTTTAAGAAAACTTTGTACACCTCGTTTACCCAAGGATAAAAGCTGTGAAGAACTGTGTAATCTTCTTAAAACCAATTTTTCACATACAACGCGTGTTTATTGAGAGAGAATCGAATTTTATGATGCCAAACAAATGGATGGCGAATCAATTAGTAGCTGGTACGCAAGAATCCACAACTGGTCAATTAATTATGAATTTGGCAATAATTTACATGTTTTGAAAAAGAGTTCATTTGCGGATTGTTTAAAGGAAAAATTCGAGATCGGCTGTGAGAAAAAAAGTTAGATAAAACTTTAAATATCTTATTAGAAATTGCATTAAATAAAGAATCTGCATTAAAAAATGAATACGAAGTATATCTAGTAAGGAAGAAAACATAAGCAAATCGTTAATTGCAAGATTAGTAATAATGGAGAGCATAAAAACGTTGGATTTGTAAACATTGCGGCAGCTATCACACTGGTAACAAAAAGTGCAAGTATGTGTCGTATAAATGTAATTCTTGCGGCAAAATTGGACATTTAGCTAAAGTGTGTCGTGCTAGCAAGAAACAAGATACTGTTAACTTTATAGAAATAGATCAAGAGGTTGTCTTAAAACAGGTACAAATTTGCAACATTCAATTCGAAAACAATAGACCTATTTATGCCAAAATATTTGTGAATGAAGTAGAATTGTCCATGCAAATAGACAGTAGAGCAGGTCTATTTGTTATTACGGAACATTGTTATAATTCAAACTTTATAGGCACTTGTGAATTATATAAAAGTACGGTAACTTTAAAAAGTTACAATGGCGATAAAATAGAAACCCTCGCTTTTATCAACGTTAACATAAAATATGAGAATGTTGAATGTAATAATTTTATTGTTCACGTAGTGTGTAAGCGTGGGAATCAGAATTTATTAGGGTGAGATTTTTTACATAGATTTAAATTTAATTTAGTTAATAATTCATAACATATGTGTAATATTGATGACATTAGCTTATTACTAGATGAATTTAAATTAGTTTTCTCCGATAAATTATGTCGTTATAAACACCAGAAATTTAAATTGTATTTAAAACCAGATGCCATTAATCCAGTTTATTGTAAGTCTCGATTATTACCACTAGCTCATAACACCAAGGTGGAATCGGAACTTTTAAGATTAGAAAAAGCAGGCGTCATCTCAGCTATAGATTTCGGTGAGTTCCAGTATCGAAGAAAGATGGAAATTTAAGATTATGTGGGGATTTTCGAACTACTGCAAACAAATTCTTGCAAGAAGTTAGATACCCGTTACCTATAATTGAAGATATTTTCTCAAAATTAAATGGAGGAGAATCATTTACGAAATTGGATTTGAGTGATGCCTACAACCAGTTAGAGCTAGATGATGATTCCGCCAAATTTTTCATATGGAGTACACGCAAAGGTCTGTACAAAGTGAATCGACCTCCACTTGGTATAATGCCTGCCAGTGCAATTTTTCAAAAAAACATTGGAACGAACACTCAGAGGTTTGAAAGGTGCATCAAATTTCCTAGATATCATTGTTACCGGACAAACAAGGAAGGAGCATGAAGATAATTTAAGAGCTGTATTTCAAAAACTTCAGGAGGCCAGATTTACACTAAAACTTTCCAAATGCGAATTTTTCATGGAAGATATTAGATATCTACGACACACAGTTTCGAAAGAGGGATTAAAGAAAAATGCTGACAAAGTTGAAGCAATAATAAAAGCATCAGTTCCAGAAATTCTTGCACATGTTAAAAGTTTTGCTGGTATGGTAAATTAGTACTGATAATTTGTACCAAAGTTAGCAACTTTAATTCGACCAATTTATGATCTTTTAAAGACAAAGGCGCTTCATTGAAGTGGAGTAATGAATGTAACGATACTTTCATAAATATCAAAAATATAATTGCTTCAGGAGAAATCCTTACGCATTTTAATCCTAAATTACCAATTGTGCTTACGACTGATGCATCAAAAGAAGGAATGGCAGCAGTGCTATCACACAGATTGAAAGATAATAATAACCATCCAAATCTGACCGACCATTCCGCCAGACGCTATAGACTAAAACGTAAATGTAAAATACCTGTTAGATATAGAAATTAAGATAGGGAGGGAAGAGTTGAAATTCATAGTATTGGCATGTAAAAACAGTGGATTGTTATTTGTCAGTTTTGAAATATATTTGTTGACTTGTGCATCATTAATTCTTTCATTAAAAAGATTTCCTAGCGCCTTATATCCACGGACAACACAAATACATGCCACAGGACTTATCATTATGTTATATATCCAATATACAAACTTAACAACCAAATATAATCACAAAAATCGGCTCAAATCCGGGACTTGGACTCTGTGTATGGTCCAAGTCCCGGATTTAAGCCGATTTTTATTTCATACGAAACTGTTGCTGTGTAATAGTGCCATAAGCTTTATTTCCATGTGGTATACGGTAATGTATTAATAATCTTTTGTTCAGAAAATTATTCAAATTGTTATGTAAAATGTGCAGTGTTCAAAAAACAGCCTGAATATCTCGGAAACTTTAGACACGTTGCATACTAACTCATCGAACCCCCCCTCCCCCCCCCTCCCTACAGGCTTCGAATCAAACATCTCAAATATCGATTTCCAATAAGATAATAATGAACGCATCAATTACTCGTAGCATCTGTAGATTCCCACAATTCGCTTGCACGTTACGTAAATGTTACAAATGACCGGAACTCCTCGGGAATTCAAAACCTCGCTAGCCATTACTCTAGTGCGGTGTTCAACATCCTCTTGTTCCACCGAGAAATGTCTTCGCAGTATAGACAGACATTGTACTATGTTGCGAGAGTAGAGAACGTAACACGAAATTTTTGCGGTCTAAGAGTTGATACGATCGTCAGCCGATAATGTGCGGTGTGCTTTCGCCGTAAGTCAAGTCGTCGTGTTTCTCGATTGCATTAACGTTCGGCGACACTGGGCATCGTCAATAATGGCGCAAGTGGATAGTGGACAAGTTAAATGAGAAGTTAGAGTTAGACCGTGTGGCATTGTATGAATGAAATCCGTGCTGTTGGAGTTACCGAGTTCGCCGGTGGTGTTCGATAATTTGAACGGTGGATTGATGATGGGAAGGGCGTTTGGAATTGTTTTGGCGAGTAGCAGAAGGCAAGTTTACAGAGCGCAGTAAAGTTAGAGGTGTATAATGTGTGGCTTAATTGGAATGGTAGTTTGTAATTATAATAATGAAGTGTAAACGTGACAATTGTACAAAACAATGGTTGAGAAAATATAGGTTGTGGGGAATAACAATATAAAAAACATCAATCTGATT
This sequence comes from Osmoderma eremita, assembly GCA_031763485.1. NCBI lineage: Eukaryota > Metazoa > Arthropoda > Insecta > Coleoptera > Scarabaeidae > Osmoderma > Osmoderma eremita. Next base: position 4,845 of record JARFOC010069449.1, on the reverse strand, counting down.
TAACACATTGCACCGCACTAACATTAATAATAAAAGTAAACTGGAGCAAGAAGGGCACAAAACCTTGGGATATGCGGATGGTCTTGTCATCCTAACCCTGAGTAAATTTAACAACGTAGTACGGGACGGGATGCAGAACGCACTACAGGTTGTATAAGAATAGATCGAGGAAGAGGGACTTACAATAAGTCCTTTTAAGACGACCACAATAGCATTCACAATAAGGAGGATACTGGACGGTTTATAACCCTTAAGAAGAGGGGTGAAGAAATAAAGTTGTCTGGGGAAGTAAACTACCTTTGGGTCATTCTGGACCCAAGGTTACTTGGAACAGGCAGCTTCAGAGAATCAAACCCAAGGCAGGGACAACACTTATGTTGGCCAGGAGAACCCATGGAAAACATGAGGATTAAATCCAAGAATAATAACGGTGGTTAGACCCATGATCACGTATGCATACTTGGTATGGTGGACAATGGTGGAGCAACAAACTGCTATAACCGACCTCAGAAAGATACAGAGGCTTGTGTGTTTGGGTATAACAAACGGGATGCGGACAACGTCGACAGCAGCAATGGAATCTCTTCTAAACCACTTCATGTGGTTATACTGAGGGAGACAAGAATGGGGTAATCCCAGAGCAACAAATATGCAGAAATGGAGCACAACAAAATTGGCAATCATGTGGGAGGAAATCTATTGGGAATGAAAACAGATCACATTATTTCCATTTACATATTTATATTCTCGAGGTGGAAATCACGGATCCAAAAATCTGGCAAAAAACAGCACACAGGGACAAGCTCGGGAAACTGGCCTGGTTTACAGACGGATCAAAGACCGAGCATGGGTATAGTGAGGTAGGGGATACTAAAATCACCATCCCACTAGGAAAATGCTCCACTGCGGTACAAGCAGAGGTGTACGCTATACTGCATTGCGCAATAGAAAACAATAAGCTTATAGTAACAAGCGGATCTGTATTGCAACGGATAATCAGGCGACACTTAGGCACTATGGAACCCTAAAGTGACATTAAGACCGGCTTGAGAATGCATGCTGGAACTGAATGTACTCGTGGAACGCAATAAAGTTACTTTGTTGTAGGTGCCTGGGTATTCGGGAATAGCCGACAAGCTAGCGGAGATAGGTTCATCGTCTTAAGATCTAGGCCCAGAGCCTGCCCTGGGAGTGTCTAAAAACAGAGTACGGGGGCAGAACATCGCCAAGAACACGCAAAGCCATTAAGGAGCCATCAGTAAAAAAGGCTGACGAACAACTAGATCTTAGCAGGAATCAACGTACAGTAATAGGTCTCCTGGCAGGACAGTACGAACTGAAAGGACATCTACAGAAAATTGGGGTTGACATTGAAGATCCAAGCTGTAGACTGTGTGAAGAGGCAATAGAGACTGCATACCACATGTTGTGTGAATGCAAGGTCGTAGACCCTAGAAGACAAACTATTTTTGGGAAACCAAACATGAACCCAGAAGACTATATAGACTAACCGGCCAAGGATCTGTACAGATTGGTACAGGACAGAAGGGTTTGGGAATGGGTGGTATAGTACACGGGTACAAAAATGAGAGATAAATACAAAAAGTCAAGAGGCTGAAATGTTTCCGGTGACTTACGTCAGATTGTTCCCATATGGAAAAAAATCATTAATAATGAAATGAAGGATCTTCTTCGACAAGATTTAAGACCTCCACGTCGTAGTCCAAAATTTGTTGGTGTCGGCCAGGACCACCACCTCGACCTTGACGTGTTCGCAGTACACCAGCTTCTCGTGCACGGATTACTAGAACGGTGAATTTTTGTGGAATAAGTGTAAGGCAGTTAGGAAATCGCTGAGCGTACAATCGACTTGCAACAGGAGAATTCTGGCGTACTTTATCATAAATTAACATGTTAACGTATTCACTGTTGATGCGATGGACCATTTTTATTTTCCTTATTAGAATTTAATCGCAAAATTTTACGTCAAACCAGCAATGCAGTGACAACTAATGAAACAGCTTGACAAATGGGAAAAGTTACAGACATCAGCCTACTATAATTCACTAATAATCTATCGTTCACGTTTACTTTGCATGAGTTGTTTGATTAATCGTTTTAGCGTTGAACATTGTTTTTTTTATAGTGGTTAATCACCACTTGAAAATAAAAAAATATAGAAACTACAAATTTTTTTGACATTAATATATCTCTTATTATACAACTTTGTTAAGATCTTGTTAGGTTAATGAACTTATTTTAAGATATCTAACCACCCCTTGAAAATAAAATCACATGACCGTAAACATCCTGTATACACTCTTCCTCGAACATTCCACATGTATGTATGTACATATACTTCAGAATAGTACCTCTGAACAAACTGTATACCACCGCCGTCAAAATTTCACAAACTCAAAACTGTAACAATTTCCGGTCCTTTCTAATGCCCGAATTTACTACTCAGCTTCCAGACCGTTAATTAAGCCTCACCCTACCTTTCCCCTCCCCTGTCCTTGGTTTCCCGATAACGCGGCGTATGCAATGGACCGAGAATGGAGCGTTCCAATTATTACCTCCACACAAATTAATATCGGAGTCCTTTCATTCGTACATGCACGTTGTTGGTTAGTTCGCGTAGCTAAACCAACAGGACCCACGCACCTGTAATATTTACATATAGATGATGAATACCTATTCGGGCATAGGAACTGTTATTAAAAGCTAGAGTAGAATGGGATGAAATTCTAGAGCACGGAACTTGGTGTATGTAAAGCGCTTTTGGTATTGCTCGGGTATATTAGGTCCAGAATGTAAAAATGGCGGTCTCTCTTACAGTTACACATCGGGATGACCTAATACACTTAAACAATACACTCATTGAATAGTTTATCGCTTATACAGCTAGTATCACGGGCGGTTACAGCAACATGTGGCAATGGCTCATTCGCGACAATACGTTCATCTTCGTCCGACCAGGACAACGGTGCGTTCTCGTCCTCCGGACATAACTCAGTTACCTTCCACCCGCCCAGGACACACAATGTTCGTCTCCGTCCGACCCCGACAAGACAACATCTCGTCTTCGTCCGACCAGGACAAGACCCGGAGCTCTTCCGTCCAGGACAGAACAAACGGTTCGTCTACGTCCGATCGCGACAAGACAGTGTTGTTTGTTCGTGAATGGTCAAAAAAGTAAAGTTTGTCAGCCGTATAGAAAATAATTGTAATAAGTAATAAGTGCAAAGGAAACTGAACTAAGAAAGAATTGAAGGAGTTGAACCAAGTAGCGGCGGCACAAGACGAAAGAGCAGGGTGAAACATAATACGTGAACACACATACAAAGGGTAGTTAAGGTATTTGCCAATTTAATTTATTCATTAAAATTATTTGTACGTATTTATTGTGACAGTAATATTTCCAAATTATATTTTTCAATATATCTTTAGCTAATTTTTTTAAATATTCTACAAATTTACGCTTTCTTAACTCAAATTATAATTAATTTATTAACTGTCATTCATAAACTCCTCGGCTTTGTCAACTTGACATAAAGAAACAATTAAAATACATATTATTTAAAATTCAATAAGAAATTAGAATTTGGTAACATTCCAATATATCAATCTAATGTCAATTTTTCGTTTGTTATCCATCAAATAAACAATAACAGTAAGCAATAAATACATGATAAGAAATTGTTGACAACACACCTTTAGGGAATACAAATAACTTTTTCTTTACCGCTTTTTTTCTTTTTATGGAAGTCAAGAGATGCATCAACAATCGAATAGCATTTACTAAACTCTCCCATCAGACACATTCCCACCACAAGATGGCGTTATAAAGGAAAAGTTATTGCACGCACTGGCCGTCCATAAACCGGCCGTAGAAAACGTGCGTGTCTCTTCTGTAACAAAAAGGCAATAGAAACGATAAAACTCCTTCCCCGTGGTAAAATTTACGGGAAAAATAAATCTCTTTTTTATTGTCTCGAGTAACGGTATAGAAGAACGGCCTATACGAATCATTCCCTCCCACTTCTCTTTTTTAATGTGCCCCCCTTTCGAAAATCGATACAGATACATGCTATATTGATGAAATTTTAAATAGACATCGAGAGAAAAGATTCCAACTGTGGATGGAGGTGTTTTTTATCTTTTTTTTTCTGAGTGCTTCTCTCATAAATAATTCCGGAGAATTTCGAGGGTGCAAGATTGAATCTTCGCTTCTACAATAGGGGCAGAAACGCGCGTTTTGACGACAAGCCCTGTCAGATGATAATTGTAAAGTTTGGTAAAACTCATCAGACGCATGTTGCACGTGACGTGATTCGCGTTGATACAACGTTTTGGGAAAGTTTGTATGAGTTTGTCAAGGAAACCCTAAACACATAGCGGAGAATCTCGTGTGTGGCCCAGACAGAATATTGCGATTAGCAGCAATTAGTGTTAGCAACGATTCTGACAATAGTTTACCTTCCTACCGGCATATGTTTTAGTAGTTTATTTTGAGTGCCGATGAAACGAGTGGCACATATAGAATGAAACGAGACAGAAATGCGAACAGGTACGACGCATGGAGTTAATAAATTGGGAACATGTCTTGGGAATATACCAATACCAATCCCGTTAACGATATGGGTTCAATAAAATACAAATACTAAAATATATTTTGGACTACACTTAGAGAAATCTTTGTAGCAAATATTAACTTGGTGCTTCACTTTTTTTAAAGTAAACGTTACAACATAAAATATTAGTAAATATAGCAAGGACTGTGGGGCAGCACAATAAACACACTGTTCGGATTACTCCTCCCGCACAAGTATTAATTAATTCGGG
>JARFOC010069420.1:0-16457 GCA_031763485.1 Osmoderma eremita | reverse complement strand
CTTGTATAAAATTTATTACATGGTACATGAATTACTTTGCCGGAACTGCGCGACCTGAGACAAGTATACAATAGAGTGTACTCATGGTAGCCAAATTATTGATTTATTTATTATTGTAAGAGTACCGTTACAATATTTAAAAGTAAAAAAATGTGTCCATGTTATCGTTTTACGGTTAACTTAATAGTTTAGCTCTCGGTAAAGTACGATAGCGTACTGTGTTTATTTCGAAAATACTGGGTTTCTCTAGCTATTTTGCTACTACTATCTAGCGCACTACACCATAGCAACTTTACAGATACGCAGATATTTGTGTATCAAAGTATGCTTGAACAATAAACGGTAACTGATGCAATAATTATCGCACGACAATCGGTACCTCAAATCAATCTTGCACTATTAATCGTCTGCACAATTTCAACACTTAACGAAAACTTGCGTATTTTTTTTTCTTCAAATGATCTGTTGAAGAAGTAGGCCATTCGAAAAAATGGACCATGAACTCAAAATTAATCTCACGTTGTAATCAATTGCTAATCTCATTCGTAGAAATGGTTTTAATAACAAAAGATTCTAAATCACGTAGAAACATACGAAAGCAATTTGCAAAAGATAAACAAATATTATTAGGCAATTCAATCAGTATCTACAAGAAAAATCACAGGCAATAATTTAAAGTATTATTTTAGTAACCACTCAAACTAGAGATAAGCAAATTATTGTTTTAATTCATTAAAGAATGTACCAAGCAGATCTTTATCTACTTTATCATTTTATATATAATGTCGACCACTTCCTTGCCAGCTTACATTCAGTTCTTCTGCTGTAGAATACCTGATAGAAAATGCGAACTCTACTCTTGTTCGTCGCTTGCTTGACCAGCGGTGTCTTCGGTGAGAATAATGAAATTCTATTTGCTTTGATGTCTTATTAATGATTGTTTATAGCTGCGCCGAAAGCACCCTTCAGAAGGGTCCCCATTCCCGATGGTAGGATCGTAGGAGGTTGGGATGTTACCATCGAAGAATACCCGTACCAAGTATCCGTTCAAATACTAAACAGCCATTCTTGCGGTGGTGCATATGTCGGTGGAACCTTCATTGTATCTGCTGCCCATTGCTTCGAGTAAGTTGTTTGAATATTTCCCAATGGAATAACTAATTTTTATTTCGGTATATAGTTGGCCAGTCGACTGGTATACCATCAGAGCGGGATCCAGCATCCACAACACCGGTGGAGTATTAGTGGAGATCGCCGATTATGTTGTTCACCCAGGTTACGATACTGTCAATCTTGACAATGACATCGCCATCGTAATACTAGCCGCGCCCTTGCCTTTAAGTGACGCTATTGGCACAATCGCCTTACCTCCTCAAAGTCAACTACATCCCGAAGGTACCCCCGCCACCGTTACCGGTTGGGGTACGCTCACTGAAGGCGCAGGAACTCTTCCTCTACAACTACAAGCTGTCATCGTTCCTATTGTAGATAATGAAAGATGTAACCAACTTTATTCTGCAGTTGGCTGGCCAGTTAGCAGCAACATGCTGTGCGCTGGATACGACGAAGGTGGTAGGGATGCTTGCCAGGTAAATTTAGTTATTATTATTATTAAATTTGTCTGGGATGGTGTTATCAACTGTTTGACTCTGTTTGCTATTTCTTAAGGGTGATTCCGGTGGCCCACTGACTGTTGGTGGAGAACTGACTGGCGTTGTATCCTGGGGCCTTGGCTGCGCTAGAGCTGGTTTCCCTGGAGTCTACGCCGATGTTGCCTACCTGAGAGGTTTCATCACGGAGGTCACAGGATTGTAAAATGTGAATGTAAATATGAATTAAGGAAAAACAAGAAATAAAGTTATGAAATCCTATAAGAATATTTCTTTTAACATCTTGGTCGATGTAGATTCAAATAATACACGGTTATCCAAAGGTGGCATCGTCAAAAGAATTTTATTATTTATAATTCTTTCCCTATTTCCTGTCCACGACCCACCACTGGTAGGTGCATAGTGATGAGGTCATCTTTCAGTAGAAGCTTATAGAAAAATTTTGACGAGTAAACTGACCGAATCAACTGGATAGGTAGGTCGCCCAATCTCACGTCATGCGATTTTTCTATGGGAATGAGTTGACATCGTCGTGAGAAAAGTCTGGTAATGTTAAATCCAACTAACAAAGTGCTCCAATAAAATACAAATGTTCCTTACTAATATACTTCTATTTACTTTGGTAATGTACATAAACCAATTGGCTCCGGTCAAGAGATACACTTCTGTCGTCAATATTTCTCAAGTTACTAATGGAACAAGCAATAAATAATTAATCGTGTATGATATGATGACAGATGAGTTTGCAAAAACTAGTTGGAGTGTATCACTGTTTTGTGGCAAACTTCTTTGGGATTTATTAACTACCACTTCAAGATTATTGTGTTTCTAAACTAAAGAAAATGGAGTATTGAATAGAAAGGCAGATATCTCTCATGCTGTGAGGAAGTAAAGTAAATTTACCTCCCAGCAATAGGGACTATAATTTCGTCTGGGACGAAAGTATACTTTTAGCTGATACATAAAATAGAAAGGTAAAGCTTGATGCAGTTATAAAGTCGTAGAGAAGTTGTTCAAAAACTTTAGCACAGTTAGACCGAATGCTAATTGGTCAATAATTGTAAATATTACTTGGGTCACCTCTTTTAAAAACTGGCGTAATTCTGCTAATTTTCCAAGAAATAGGAAGGGCAGACGTAGGGATAGCTATATTGAAAATCTTACAAAGGTATTCATACCAAACTGGAGCGCAGAAACGAAGAACGAAACTGGATAACGAGTCAGATCCGCAAACCATGGTTGATTTCAGTTTTTTTAAAGCACGAGGGTCTTCATCGGGTGTAAAATATCCAATATTAAAAGAGCAAGGATTGAAGATGGTCAGAACGTAATCCTTTTACATAATACTAAATGAATACTATTGCGATCACGCAACATTCAATAAATATGAATGCTTAATTGCTTTGTCGTTTATCCAACCAATAAAATAAAGGCGTAGACTCGTCTTAGGAACCACGGCACGTCACTCACACTTAACAAAACTTAAAAACACTCCACCCGCATAAATATATACAAACTGTGTGAACAGCTTTATTCCTAGTCATAGTTACTGGCTACTAACACCCCACTTACCTTAGTTGGCAAGACGTAATGGCATTTTATAGGTTAATTGTTTTGGTACTTTTAATGTTTCTTATATTACATCATTATCAAACCGGGACTGACATTTCAAGTACTACCCGAGCGAGAAGTATACTGCATTACCGACTCTGTTGCGTTGGGCTTGGTTGCTTGTCTTGCAGATGTCCCATAGATGGGGTATGTCAAAATTTAAAATATAATTTAAAAATGAAATAACAGGTGCTTCCTTTAAAAAAAAAGTGAGCTGTCTCAACATGTTTTTGGGTTAGCCGCAACTAAAATCAAAAATCGACGGGTCCCAGCGTTTCTTCGAGAAAAGAACACCTGAATTTTAAATGAATTTATTCCAACCTTTGCGTGCTTACTGTATAAACATACCAATACAGTAACATAACATCAAGCCTATATTTGCACCTACCCAGGTAATAGATAGTCGAGATTCGTTGGCAATGCCATAGTTGTGCAGCAATACCATGTTCATGGCGGGAAGTATACATTGGGACAACAGGTGGATTCATACTGACACGTAGGAATGAACATGACCGATGCGTTCATTTAAAGCAACGGGACAAATCTGCAGTTGCCGAACATATCTCTAGAACCAACGAACATTAACTCTAGAAAATACCTGCCCTGGCTAAAACCAGTAGTTATTACAACATACTGTATAGAGAGGTGGCAGAAATAGATAAACACCACTATAACTTCAATAAGGACGACCGCCTAATATTGGTGCACAACGCTAGAACGACATCGTGATACCATTGGCCTAACTGACAACTTATCAGGTGCCAGTTTTACTCAAAGCGATCCCGTCCTAAACGGGTATTGAAGTGTATTCATGCTAGTATTTTACTATAGCTTTCACAAGCCTCGCCACAGTAGCGAGCGAAAGATTAGCGCCCAAGAAACGCAACACACGGAGAAACTAAGCAAGATATGTTTCTAAGATCGTTTCTTATTCTTAAAACAAAAACGTATAACGTACATATTTAAACCAGCATATCACACTTTCTAAATAGGTTGATTTCGTAGGCACTTAAAATTTCGCTGGTTAATCCCAATACGACCATTACTTCTCAAAAAAGCAAAATCTTTATCTGTATTATCAACATTAGCATACAAAGTTGCTAATTGTATTGCTAATCGTATACAGCGTGTAAATTAAGTAACGCATAAAAGTCCGTAATTCCGTTGATATTAATTTTCTGGAAAAAATCTCGAAGGGGTACAGCTATTTTAACTTCAACAAGTATTTTCAGCCTATTTTCAGTTTCTTACTTCATTTGTTGTTCATGTTATGACGTCATCGGCTTTTTTTTATGGCAGCCCATATTTTTTATTATTGATTTTAAAAATAGTCCTAATGTTCGAATATTAAAAATTCATTAAATTGGGAAAATTTATCTAGTTGCCGGTGTAAGAAACAAAAAGCATTAGTTACGGAAAATGTCGTACGGTTTACGGTAAATGTCAATAAAATAAGTGTTATTATTTTGCTTTTTCTAATTTTTTCTTTCTAATTCTTTTTCAATCCTGGTGATTGTTGATAGATTTATGAGATGATCCGGGTATTTTTTTCTAAAAAGTTGACACACTTCACACACAAGTGTTTTAGTTCTGTCGTCATAACCAATCATCATGAACACTTCAATTTTCTGTTTTTAGCTCAATTGTATCATTTTTATATATAAAATAGTTTTCCTAGTTTAGAACAGATCTCGCTAAGACTAGCAGTTATACTGAAGGTTGTTTCGAAGCTCCGCCACTGCCCGTTGGCGCTGGTGAGCAACTCAAATTGTGACACACCGGCACTAGCTATGTAATTTTTGTTGTTATGTTCGCAGGGCCATCGAATAGAGTATATTTAATATAAAACAGAATAACTTCTTACTAACTTTAATAAAGCTACACTATTTACATGGACTTTCGCGATTAATAGCAGTATTCACTAAACTAAATTTAGGCCGTTGTGTACTGTACGTTCCAGGAACTGCTTAATCGTACTATTTACATTATATCAATAATTAATGGCAATTATGAGTGTAAGATGGCCACAATATGATAAACGAAAGTTTGGCAAATAAAACTATGTTTCACTTGCTCTAAGGAAAGTGTAGACTTGTACACGCATATCATGGAAGCTGAAGTGATAAATCAGAACAGTAGATATAAAATAATAGGATACGACGGCTTAAAATAAATTTAAAACAAAAAATAACGTTACCACCTTGTTGAGTAAAGAACTCTGAATACGTATTTCGGTAGCCAAGTTGCCATTCTAAGTTGCATAGTGGTGTTCTGTGTGGTGCATTTCTCCCAGAGTGCTGCGTCTGACATTATTTTCATTTGTGGTTTTCTACTGAGGACGGAAACTTAGTTGCCGAAATACATATTCAGCGTTCTTTACTCAACAAGGTGGTAAGGGTATTTTTTATTTTAAAGAACAGTACATGTTTAGATTTCAGCACAGATTACAGCATAGCAGGCAAATTATCATATGAACAACTACTTTCCAGAACAACATTGGGGGTTACGAGAACACTCTAGAAGTGGACAACCAAACTGAACTACTACCACCGGCCTATAAAAGAAAGAATGTTGACACCTAGGTTAAGTAGGAAAGAACGTAGTAAAAACCGAAACATGGTCGACAAAAATACAAAACTCTAAATAGAAAAAGTATATCGGCAAGGTGAATATTACCATTAGAGGGTGTAGAAATAATTACCGAAGCAAATTTCCATGTGATAATGTACGTTAAATTATTTTTAATGAATTTTTGGATTAAGAAATAAAAGATAAGAAAACAATTTGCATCCGTAAAACGTGACAGCTATAAAGAAGAGCATGCTATAGTTAACTACACCCCCATTGACTAGGGGCTATACTCAATCAAGCAATAGAACAAAATCCTGTACAAAAATACCTTAGTTCATGTTCCTTTTAAAACCGTAAATTTATGTATATATGTGTGTGAAATTGTTAATTGTACGGGCTGTACTGAATGCCTGAATTGCACCGTACTTCTTTCTCTCTCCATCAATTTTTATATATACTTCTATTACCTGAGGATACCTCACTGCCTCTCCTAAATACAAACCCCCATGGCTTATTACAAGCTTCCTTTGAACTAGGGAAAGGCAGTGTAATGACGCTTTCCCAGATGGTGTGTGTTTCTTGAACACATCCGCAGTTGAGCTTACGGTAGCGATAAAAATTATTGCCCGTCATTCAATGATTACACTGGTTAACAAGATTTTTGTCCCAAGCACAAAAATGCCTGATTCCCAGATACTTTTGCATGCTGAAATCAATTATGTTTTCAGAATTTCTCCATCACCCTTAGTCTCTATGTTCCAGGATATTCGCTTACCCACCTAAAATATGCATGCATAGATAGGTAGTATAAGTGAACATGTCTTGACATTGTTTCTGTTGTTGCCTAGAGCTCGGAACTGATCAAGCAGCATGCAATGGTTAATGTCTGAACATGTCTTGACGTGTTAAGACCTGCATTTCCCATGCCTAGATAGCATCTCTTGTTATTTCAGTTGTCGGCTAGAGCTCGGTGAATAAACATATACGCTGACGTTGTTAACGTTTCAAAGAGTGTTGCGTTGTGGTGCGTTCAAGTTATTGTAGTGAAACCGCGAACATTTGACCGCCTGTAAAAATGCCAAGGAAATGTGTAAACCACCCGAACTCTTTTTGCGACATTTGCGGCGAATTGGCATTTAAATATCAAAAACGGTCTTTCACACCCTTCTTTAAAAAGTGCTAGGTGAATGAATGAAAAGTAGGTGATGAAGACAAACGGTGGGCTCCTCATATTTGCTGTGTTACGTGTGTCAGACTTCTTGTAGCGTGGGCAAAAGGTAAACGACATATGTCTTCTGCTATTCCTATTATTTGCAGATCATTTTACCGATTGCTATTTTTGTCTAACAAATAAAAGTGGTATGACTTCTATATCCAAACATACTGTAAAATATCCTAATATTCCATCTGCACTGTGACCAGTACCTCAAAGTCCGGAATTACCTGTGCCTAATCCTTCACAAAACATGACACTAAGCGACGATGAAAGTGCTGATGATACCAAGGCAAATGGAGCCCGGCTATGTTGGCAAACTATTGCTGGACGCTGAAGAGAGATGTTTCTGATGCAAAGTACAGCCGAACGTTATATACCACCACATTTTCCAAGTAAATATATCGCTTTGTACGTCATTTTTTCATGATTTATTCAAAATTTCATTACTTTGTCACTCTCAAACCCCCCTGATAGAAAAATACTGAAAACAGATATGAAATTAGTGTAAAAAGTACTACCAAGTTCACCCACCTTTCCTCGGGGAACAAAATTAATTGACCAGTGTTACCGTTAAAAACCAGGAACTAAATACAGGAACTTTTATGGCTACCCGTGAACGAATACAATGAAATTACTTGTGCACAGGCAGCGGTTGCAACACACATACATAAATGCTGAATGGCCCTTGTACTTCTATATGTCTCAACAAGCTTCTATTTACGTGTCAAGAGTTTCAAATTTAATTGTTAATTATAAATTGTGACGCGATACTCGTACAAATTTAGATTTAAATAGACGAAAAATCGAGCGTGATAATCGAATGACGATACCTAATTATAAAACCACTTGAATCTAAAAGAAATAATACCTATATCTAGTGTTTGACGGTACGGCTCAAGTATGGTTACTGATTACATCTTTTTGGTGAGGGACTTTTCAGAAATTAGCATATTACATCTAATGTATCGTGCAGTGTTTATACGATAAACAAATAATGGCAGTTAGTATAAAATGGGAAACTTTCAACGGGTAATCATAGTCGACCTGCTCCAAGATGTTCAGACTGCTGTTAGTATCGACCCTTTTGGCATGCGCTTTGGGTAAGGGTAAACATTTATTTGCAGGTTTCAAATCTCGAATAGGGAATTGCTAAATGGTGTTGTATATTTATATAGCATCGCCACTCGCCATGAGGAGAAGGCACCGAGTTCCTATACCTGATGGTAGAATCGTCGGAGGCCAGGATGCCAACATAGAAGACTACCCTTACCAAATTTCGTTACTGTGGTTCGGCAGTCACATCTGTGGAGGTTCTATTATTGCACCACAATACGTAGTGACAGCTGCTCACTGTACTGATGGGTTAGTGATTATTCTTTATTATTATGCTTGGTCTATTATTAAACAATATACAATGTTTAACTAGTAGTTCCTTTCTTACGATACATCTTTTTAAAATATCCTTTAATCGAATTTACAGATCATTAGCCAGCGAACTCAGTATTCGCGCAGGTTCCTCCATCAGAAACAGCGGTGGAGTTGTCGTCCAGGTCTCTGTTATCAACCAACACCCTCAGTATGACGACTGGACCATCGACAACGACATTACTGTCCTAGTTCTCGCCACTCCATTGACCTTCGGCCCCGGTATAGGCGCCATAGGTCTTCCCCAGCAAAGTCAGCCAATCCCACCCGGAGTTGACTCTGTAGTATCCGGTTGGGGTACAACTAGTGAAGGTGGAAGCCTTGCTAACGTATTGCAAGTCGTTACCATACCTACGGTCAGCCTGGAAGAATGCAGGCTTGCTCTCGGTTGGGACGATGTTACCGAGAGAATGATGTGCGCTGGTCTACCTCAAGGTGGCAAAGATGCTTGCCAGGTAACACTATGTTTTATTACACAACGTTCCAATATTAGAATTCTTAAAAGTAAGTTTGGTTGTCTATCTTCTGTTGACAATTATGTCAAAATGTCTGCCCATTACATTTTGAGATTGGAACGCACTACAGATACAATACTAAAAATCATTACTAATCTTGTCTTTTATTCAGGGTGATTCTGGTGGACCATTGGTTATCGGCACAGAATTGATTGGTATCGTATCTTGGGGTTATGGCTGTGCCCGTCCCAACTTACCAGGAGTCTACGCCAGCGTTCCTGCACTCCGCTACTTCATCACAAATTCAGTCGGTGTTTTTAAATGAGTTGTAATGAAAAGTAAATAAAAAATATGAAATAATAAATATCTCCTAGGTTTTTATTTCCAATACAAGATTGTACAAATTTTGAGCGACAGTAGACACACCAAGTGATGATGAAATTACATGTTCATATCTTATTAGTTGAAGCAACGTCACGTCTGATAAGGAACATCACGTTACTGAAATAACAATTATTAAAGTTAATAAAATTAAATCAAAAAGAAAAATAGCGTAATCAATCCAAAAGACAATAGAATCCACAAGAGTTACGCAGAAAGAAATTATTAAATAAGAATGATTATTACCAGAAAATATCTAAAGAACCACAAAAAATTGTAAATAATATACTGGTCGCCATAAGTAAATGAACACTCAGTAAACATTGATATATTTTTGTAGAATTTTCAGGAAATATTTATTTTATTCGTATTAAGAAGCGATGAAAATTTCATCAAGATACATTCGATCAATCAAGGTAATTGATCCAAAAATAGTTTTTGTTTTTCTGTAGACATTATTTACTTAAGTCTTTCTGTAGAGTATACTTACAGCTTCATTTGCCACTCCATAAAATTGCACGGGTAGAATGGTGCAGCGATAGGTTGCGCTGACATTAGGAGTGGAATCGAGTCATCTTCAGTGCCGAATCTAGATCTTATTTATGAGCTCATGATGGTCGTAAAATGGTAAGAATACGTTCCGAAGAAGAAAGGAACCGGTCAGCCCATTGTACTGACTGGTAAATCTTATAAAAATAATGCTAGAGATCAACCATAACACAGTTTTATAATTTCAGAGCTGTTGCTAGTAAATTATCAATCAAGGCCAGTTATTCCCTAGTGAATCCTGGAGGAGTAATTGTTCAAATAAACGCCATCTATCAAAACCCGAATTATAATACGAGGGATGTCCCGGTACTAAAGTACGTTTGCGGAAGACACCGCCTACGGTGCTCTGATTAGGTTAAAACTTACACGCATTTTAGATGTGCATATGATCCCGAAGGTATGCGAAAAAAGACCATCAACAACGAAAACGGATTAGAATCAATTAAAGGTCGATACGCTGATTCGAGAAGATCGAATCAACACAAAATGCAACGAATGGCGGTGACAATGGAGCTTTTAACGCGCTATCGCCAGAAAAACGGATTTCTAGAGTCTATAGTTACAGGAGACGAAACGTAGGTACACCACCATACCCCCAAAAGACTCGATGACGTGGAAGCATCCGAGTTCACCAATACCCAAAAAATTCAAAGTTCAGCAGTCTGTAAAAAAGACAATGGCACCTGTGTTCTGGGATATGCAGGGCATTTTGCTCATAGAGTTTTTACCACAGCGATATTTATTGTCAAATTCTCGAAAAATTACATAAAGCCATTCGGCAGAAAATAAGAGGAAGGTCGACGAAAGGAATCAGGTTGTTGCATGACAATCCACGACCGCACACCTTAAACCAGACGAAGGGTTGCCTTCAGAAACACAATTGGAAAGTTATTGTTCATCCGCCCCATAATCCAGACCTGGTTCCTTCTGATTTTCATTTTTTTTTTGGGCCGTTGTAAGCTCATTCGTCGGGTAAAAGGTTTGAAGAGGACGACGAAGTTCAAGAGGAAGTATGGCAGTATTTTACAAATTTGTTTCGCACCTTTCACGAAGAGGATTTACAGAAGCTTGTGCCTCGCTGGGATAAGTGCCTTAACTTTGGCGGCGATTATATTGAAAAGTAGCTAACAGTTCACGCTTTTACATAGTGTATGTTTGATTTCTATAAATAAAGTAGTGTGTCTGTAATTTCACAAATGTGCCTTAGTAACCGGACATCCCTCATAGAATCATCTTCAATTATGATATCTCGATATTTCTACTAAATGAGTCTCAACTTTAGCGACACGATACGAGCAACTGGTAAGAAATCAGAATGCTACGTTAATATCATATGTGTTGTTTTATGAATTAATTGTTTTGTAGTAGCAACTAATATGTGTTAAACGTATTATGTCAAGTAAATGTGCTTTCTTCAAAAACTTTGCGAAAACCTTACGAATTCGGTGTAATTAAAGTATAACAACGGATTTAAATGAAAATAATATCAGCCAATAATTGCGTTGACAAAAAAATATCTTTGAAGAAACAGATTCGAATATAACGGCGCCTTGTACAGTCTGAAAGCGTTAACAACACAGCTTATTCGTCATGGAAAAGTTGAAGAATGAGAGTGCGGAAGTTGTTTCGAAGGATATTGATCAACGCAAAGAATTCATTGATAAACGCAAAGATGCCAAGATCCTCCAGTTTACAGAGACGATAAAGACACAACGATAAATGGTGTTTGACGCGTCCGCGCATGGTCCAAGATTTTTGCCGCTAAACGATTTCTTAAAATCAGGAGAAAATTTGGTACTCAAGTGTTGCGCGTGCTTTTGAACTTTAGAAATGACGATATAGGAGTTATTGCGAACATTGGAAAGACCTTCTTGCAAATCGGGTTAAAACAGAATGTGCCCCGATGACATAGTTTTTTTTGTGGTACGAAGATCCAATTAAAAATGTTTCGAACTTACCAAAATTCGCAAAGTATCGCATGACCAGCGTGACGTTTGGTGCTACTTGCAGTCCTTTGAAAAAACATTTGATCAAAAGCTTACCAGATTATGAATTTGTGTATAAAATTATGCCTCATTCCTATTAAATATATGACCTGGTTGTAGCTGTAGATACTCTACAAGAAGGGCAACGTCTTTATTCTGAAGGCAAAGAAGTTCTGGCAAAAGCAAAAATAAATCTCCGGAAGTGGTATACTAATAATGTTGTTTTGCGAAAACAACATTTTTAGTATACCAAGGAAGGGAGGCGCAAGTCGAATCTCACGTCAGAAATATACTAGCCCTGCAATGGTGTCTAATTACTGATGAGCTTGGTATAGATGCCTCATAGATTTTAATCAATTTTCCAGGACAGATGACTTTAAAGCGAGTTGCTTTACAAATTTTAACCGAAATATTGTACCATTTACTGTAAAAGCTAATATGGTAACACTAGGCAACGTATTAATTCTGAATCAATGCATGACATATAAGAAACTGAGAGCTAAAGTTACAGAAACCGATTTTAATGGTTCATTGCTTGTTACGTCCGAAACGGAGGAAAGAGACAAGGTGTGCCTACATAATGTTGTTCACATTCACCGGAATAAGAACCATACATTTGCAATTGTACCAGATTTAACGGTTGAAAGTTGTATCAGGGCCTTGCGCCGTTTAAATCCAGAAGAGGAGCGCCAGATATAATCTACTGTGATAATGCTAAACCATTCAAAAGAACCTCGATAGAACTTAAGCGATTAAATCAAATTCTTTGTACTAACGAACCGAATAATTTAGCTAATCAGCATAGGATAGAATGGCGATTCATTGCAAAGAGCGGCTTGGTTGGGTAGATTTTGGAACGCCTAGTAGAAAATGTAAGAGATGATTTGAAATTAACCTTAGGAAAATGAATTATTGGTTATGGTGAACTTCAAAGGGTTTTAACGCAAGTACAGGAGCAATTGAAAAAGAATTTGTTACCGGCTTATCGCATCCAAGTGGAAGGCGGCGGAGATGTTTGTGGGGCAAGATGGAAGAGGCAGAACATGTCAAGTCATTACTAGCAACAGAATCCGTTTAAGGAGTTCTGTGCAGCTCTTGTATCCTTTCGAGATAAACATGAATTAATTGTTTTACAGTAGTAACAAATATATGTCAAACATATTAGGTCAAGTAAATGCACTTTCTTTAAAAATATACTCAGACGTTAGGAACTGGGTTTAACTAAGGTATAATCACCATAAAGACGCATTTATTTCATAACAAAGTTGCTAATTATATTGAATTTAAAGTTGTACAAAATTGTACATAACATCTCGGCTTAACCTTAATCTACGTCGTACATTTTGCACAAAGCCTAAATGGCCCCTATACTTCGATATCTCTCAACAAGTTTCTATTTACGTGTGAAGAGTTTCAAATTTAATTGCCATTATTGTTCGAACTGCGATATTCGTACATATTTAGATTGCAATGGACCAAAAATCGAGTACGATAATCAAGTTACAAGACCTAATTATAAAACCAATTGAATATTATCTCAGCTGCTTTAGCTGAAAAATATTTAGATAATCTGATGCATCCTAGTCTTTACGCGATATACAAATGATTGCAGGCAGTATAAATTGGGAAATTTTGAACAGGGAATCATAGTGGACCTGGTTCAAGATGTTCAGACTGTTGTTAGTATCGACCCTTTTGGTATGCGCTTTGAGTAAGTGTACACATTTGCAGTTTTCAAATCTCGAATTACTAAATTCTATTTCTATAGCGTCGCCAGTTACCACCAAGAGAAAGCCCCGAGTCCCTATGCCTGATGGTAGAATCGTCGGAGGCTGGAATTGCAACATAGAAGAACACCCTTATGTAGTTTCGTTACTGTGGCAAGGCAGTCACATCTGTGGAGGTTCGATTATTGCCCCACTATACGTAGTGACTGCTGCCCATTGTACTGATATGTTAGTGTTTCTTTATTATTACCCTTGCACTTTTGCTAAATAACACACAAAGAGTAATTAGTAATTCCTCTTTTACGCTACATCTTTTCCGAAGCGCTTTTCTAACAGTTTCTAATCGAATTTACAGCGGAGTACCCACCCAATATAGTGTTCGCGCAGGTTCCTCCATCAGGAACAGCGGTGGAGTTGTCATCCAGGTCGCCATTGTCCACCAACACCCCCAGTATGACGACTGGACCATCGACAACGACATTTCTGTGCTCGTCCTCGCTACTCCATTAACCTTCGGCCCCGGTATAGGCGCCATAGGTCTTCCCCAGCAAAGTCAGCCAATCCCGGTGGGAGTTGACGCTATAGTAACCGGTTGGGGCACAACTAGTGAAGGTGGTAGCCCGGCAAACGTATTGCAATGCGTTATCGTAAAGACGATCAGTCTGGAAGAATGCAGACTTGCCAATGGTTGGGACGATGTTACCGAGAGAATGATGTGCGCTGGTGTACCTGAAGGTGGCAAAGATGCATGCCAGGTAAGACTATGTTCTATCACACAACTTTCGAATCTCAGAATTCTTAAAAGTAAGTTCGGTTGTCTATTTTCTGTTCGTAATTATATCAAAATTTCTGCCCATTACATTTTGAAATTGGACCGCACTACCATTACTAAAAATCATTCCTAATCTTTTTTTTTTATTCAGGGTGATTCTGGTGGGCCATTGGTTATCGGCTCAGAGTTGATTGGTATCGTATCTTGGGGTTGGGGCTGTGCTCGTCCCAACTTACCTGGAGTCTACGCTAGCGTTCCTGCACTCCGCTACTTCATCGAACAGTCGGTCGGTGTTTAAATGAGTTATAAAATAAGAACAAACAAATAAAAGTCTGAAATAATAAATATAAGTTTTTATTTCCAATACAAGGTTATGCGAATTTTTTGGCATAAGTGCACACATTAAGTTATTTAATAAGATAATAGAAAAATTTCATGTTCATATCTTACTAGTTGGAGCAGCGTCACGTCTGATAACAAGCATCACGTTACTGAAATAATTATTAAAATTAGCAAACCAAATCAAAAATAAAAATTGCTCTTTTGTCCAAAAGAATTCACAAGAGTTATGCAGAAACAAGTTATTAAATATGAAAGATTATTACCAGAAAATATCAAAAGGACTACAAAAGAGTTGTAAATAATATACTGCCCCCCATAACTAATGAAAACTCAGTAAACGTTGTTATATTTTTGTGCCATTTTGAGGAAAAAATTATTTTATTCGTGTTAAGAAACGATGAAAATTTCAGCTAGATACATCCCACTGGAGAACGTCGCAACTATTGCTATTTGCCCCTTTCCCCACCCACGGTTTGTAGAGTCGTATAGGTACTCTGATGAATTGTTTGGCGATGGTTATTTTGCTCAAAAGCACCATTAACTTAAATACTTTAATAATAACGGCTTTTGAAGCTGACACTTGTATCGCATACAATCAACAATTTCCTCTCAGCTGTCTGAAATAAAATATGGTGTAGCACCGGAATCACTTCTTGGACCACTATTATTTCTTACATATATAAATGACCTACCTGTTAATCTGAAAAATACGAGCATGTGCTATACGTTGATGACACATCCTTGCTTGGGCGTGCGTCACATCGGTTAGAAGTACATAAGAAGTCAAAGGATGCGGTAGAAGCGGCGTGTATTTGGATAAAACTCAACATCTTACGTTGACCTCTAAGAGCACAGGTTTGCAATCGAAATTCAAGTTTCTTCTGCTCTGTATGGACTTCGAAGATTCAGAATACTCACAGGGCGACAATGATCGCTTACTTCCTTAGCTTCCACTCCTTGCTAGATCATGGAGTGGTCTTCTAGGGAACATCAAGCGAAGCTCAAGGAGTTTTCGTTCTTCAGAAAAGTGCGATAAGGTCTCTCTGCCCCTGAAATATAGCGAAACTTGCGGAAATCATTTCAGAAGGAAAGGTATACTTACCTTAGGTAACAACTTGCATACTGCAAGGTGACCTCTAGCACTTTTATTCGGCCTTGCAGAGAAAAACTAAAAACACATTCTCAGGGTCACTTTTTTCTTCTATCTAATGGTGCACTCGAAATGTTCATATGACGTCTCGATTCCTTCTGGCCATCGTCAACTTTCTTATTTCTTACCGGCGCCATATTGGATTTTAACACCGTCAAAAAGAGTTTTTTTTCCTGATTTCAACCATGTATAACATGTTGAAAAAAGTTTTGATATTATGATTTTATTGACCAAGCATATATTTTAATATTAAATAAGGTAGCCATGGAATTTAAAACTGTCAAACGTTTCAATTATCGTTCATTAGTAATAGAAAACTGTCATACACCAACGAAAAGAAACGAGACATGTTATTTTGTTTATTCATCGAGCCGAAATACAACAATGGGGAGTACAAGATATTTACAATTGTTTGACACTTGGCCAAGAATGGATCGTTTACCAAGCCACGTATTATTTATGTTAAGAATTTGAATGAAAATCGACGGAATATTTTACAAACAGTATAGTAAATGCGTTTTTTTGGAATATTTATGTAAATATTGTATTTTCTAGGTAAATAATAATCCATCGACATCTCCACGCAAAGTGGCGTCAGACAGGTTTAAATCACACAAGATTCATGTTACCCACAGTTTAGTACCTGGTGATAATTTAAGACGA
>JARFOC010069409.1:0-16459 GCA_031763485.1 Osmoderma eremita | reverse complement strand
TCGAATTGTCACGCGTTACATAGACGACGACCAGTTTTCGCACGTCGTATATGCCGCGCCCAATTCACGTGACACCGAATAAAATTGTATATGTCAATAGATAAAAGGATATAAATATAAATAAATGAAACAGAACAGAACAAACAATAAAGTGACCAGACATAAAAGGTTATGTCTTGGTGGCCTCAACCTTCAAGAAGTCTTCTACCTGGTAGTACTTTCCCCAATAACATTTTCTTTACACTCTGCTTGAAGACATTAGGGAAGAGGTCTCTGAAGCTGTTCGGGAGGTGATTGTAAAGCTTGATTCCCCAATAATCTGAGTGCGAGTAAGTCTGTGATACGCCATTCTAAGTGCGTCGCGTGTTGTAGTTATGGTGGCCTCCATTCAAGATAAGTGCGCCTTTTTTCGTGGGCCTCCAGATCAGCAATACGTGTAAGCCCTCGAATCGCGAATTAGGATGATAACAGCTTCTTCTTCAACTCATTTATATGAGACACCCATGTTAAACATGAGTCAATGGTGACACCAAGAAATTTTGTCATTTCAGGTTGAGAGATTTTAATTGAAAGTGGTAGGTTTTGTGTTTTGTCCACGTTCACTTTTGGCTTATTCGCAGCGAACCATACCTCTGCGCTCTTCAACGCTGATTTGGAATTCACGTCAAACTCTTCAGAATCGGGTGCTTGCACTAGGAGAGATGTGTTATCTGCGTGTAGGCACATCTGATAGCAGCGGACATTTGACTGATGTCATTAACGTAACTGGTAAACAGCAGTAGTCCCCAAATGGAAACCTGTAGTACGCCTTAGCTTACCCCCATAAGCTTGGACCTGGTCTCTCGCCATTCCGTCAATTGGACTCTATTCGTTAGGAAAGACTTTAATAAATTTAATGGTTGTCCCCTATTCCATAATATTCAAGCTTATGAATCAAAATGTTATGGTTGACTGTATCGAAAACCTTCGATAGATCTAACATGCTGAGTTTCGCGATTTTTCCATCATCGAAAGCCTTATATCTATCTAATTTACCATCTGTAGTATCTCATTAATTGTCTATCGTTTCTTCCTGTAGCCATATTGTTCTGGCATTATATAATTATTGTGCTCTAAATAATTTATTGTTCTAGTAAAGATGATTTTCTCAAAGACTTCTGAGACGGCCGATAAGACACTAATTGGACGGTAATTTCTGCAGTCATTTCCATCCACTTCTTTTAAGTATCAGCACCACTCTTCCTTCTTTGAGTAGATTCGGAAATATGCCTTACTGTTTTTAACAGGTGCATGGACCTGTTAAAAACAGATGCTAACGGTCCCGATATCTCCCTATTTAGTTGTTAGTAAATATGTGGAAATATTGTATATATCTGTGGTGTTCTTCGATGCAATAGTTTTTTTTTAAGAAGACTCCTGGAGAACCAATTCTACAGAAATATTGATTCAACTGTTAAGTAGGGATCCTTCTGAATAACTGCATCTGCTGCTCCGGTTTCTTTATTAATAATGTGCCAGACTGCTCTGACCTTGTTATCACAATTTTTAATATACTGGGTGTTCATATTTTGCTTGACCTCTCGTATTTTTCCTTAATATTCTTTTTTTAGGAGACGGTACTTCTTATAGCAGCTTTCGCCCTATCTTGTTGTGGATATTGGTAATATATTTAATGTATTCTTCATATTTGTGAGATCTTCATTCATAATATATTTGTTTTCAATAGCTCTTCTCACAGGTTAAAGAGTGTTGAAAGTAGTTGTAATTTTTCTTGGCATCAGCAATTCGATCGCCGTTTTGAAGAAGATTTCCTAAAATTTTTAGATCTGCTTATTACAATGGACGAAACAGGGGCCCATCACTATCACCCAGAAACTAAAGAGCAATCCAAAGAGTGGGAGCCCTCTGGTTTTTTCACAGCCCAAAAAAAATTCTGTTAAAAAATCGGTTACCAAATCCTTGCTACAATTTTTTGCGACATGGAAGGAATAAGTCTAATAGATTATCTGAAACAAAAAGAAATTTCTTTGATATCACCTTTATATTTCGCCACATATCATCGAGAAAGTGTCGATGACATTTCACATCGTTTTTCGATATTCGAAGAGCCATTTGCTACTACTACATCACAAGCGCGAGATACCGAAAGAAAAATTGCACGAACAAATGCGCCCATCTCGAAATTAATGTGTCCATTCAACACGTCCGAGTGCTCCATTTGTCGATGCTGTTGGTAACCACTACTGTGCTACAGGTTATGTATTTTAGGGGAAAAAGAATGGATGTGAATGTATTCCTTCCTCCCACTAGAAGGTGGGCATTGTCCTGGATTGTCTTTAAAGGACAAGACTTCAGCTACTTATAGACATATTTCTATAGTTACGCTACAATGCTTCCTAACAAGGGAGATTGTAGTAAAAAGCCGTGAAATATAGTAGCAAACATTGAGAAAGACACCAAGAGCGGTTACGTTATACCAACAGGAAGCAAGTCAATTTACTACGTTCATTTTACCTCTAGAACTCTAAAGAAATGGCTGCCCTTTAGAATAGCTTTTACTTTATTTAATTAATGCGAATCTCAAAGGAAAAGCCAGTAATAAATTTACCTTTATTGAATTACGTAACATCCTTTGCGCGTCATTCCTTTCTCTGCGCCATTATTCTTTGATTTGAATTTGCCGCGTCTAATTACTGTAATCCGATAAAATTCGTATAAAATACGGGCTGAGTAATTCTAGATTTTATATCGCGTAAAATTTTACATTTTACAACCTTATCAGAAGAAACAAATCTTTGGGAGTAAAACCAACCTAAACTCTTTGAGAAATGTAGAAAATAGGAACACTTTTGTTACTACTGAGGGTACCATCCCTCAGTATATTCTGGTTGTTGCAAAGTTGGTAGCAGTTTCGAATAATGTTACATTAAGCTTTTATCGTTTCTAAATCTTGTATTATTGTTGTTACAACCTTTGTAGTTACTATTATATTTGTTGCTGTCGTGTTTCCAGAATATTTTCCAGAATAATTTTGGGAACACTCAGCGACATCTGTTGGTCTGCTCTGGTGTAATTTTCTAAATATGTTTTCGGGGTCTGATCATCTCTTTTCATGTGTTGTGAATTTATAATCAACTTTAAAACGTGAACATTTTACCTAAATAATACCCATTCATCGAAAATTCAGGAAGCGCACGAACTTTAATAGTTTTAGCTTTGGAATATCGAAAATTATTCTATTGAAAAGCCATAAAATAGTTAAACTTAATTTATATGGACAGTTAGAAATACGAAAAGTATTTTTGTCAGCGTTGTAATTGCTAATGCCTTTTACTAAAAGCACATAAAACTTTAATATCATTCATTTTTATTAACTATAAAGAAAAAAGAGAATCTATCAATGGATAATAAAAACACAAATTGGTGATATTATCGATCAGCTGATGCTACTGGCCGCCATATTGTGTTTTTTTTTGACATTTGAAAATAGCCAATTATATTGCTTCATCTTTAGTGTCAAATTCGCAACAACAAAACACTTCCTTTAATTATCCTTAAATAGAGAGAGCCGTTAACAGCCAATGTTTACTCTTGTCAAGATAATAAATTAGACCTGGTTCCTCGATGCCTTCCGGTGAAAATTGAATACCTTGTCGTTTGCAAAGTGGCGCGTACGTATGTATGTACATGTTGTGTTGTATTATATAGATACCGGTATTGGGGGAAAAGGTCTAGTACCAATAGGCGGCGCCCAAAAACGTTAACATTTACAAGATTAAATATCGATCGCTGTGCGCGCAAGATTTATGTTGTACATGAATACATAATATAGGCGATTTCAAACAGGGTTTTCCGTCTCGTTTGGAGTAGGGACGAGTAAATTCGTGATCGAGAAAGCGCTTGCGTTTTTTAAACGTAAATTACTTCGACTGGGTTTCCTTTTAGGCATATTAGGGTGTATCGTGCGTGAATGTTTTTATGATATTTGTAATAGGGAGTTCCTTTTAACCCTTAAATATATACTGTTGCAAAATCGCAATTGTATTAATGTATAGGTTTCCGCGCTGTTTGCATGGATGGCAAACGTGTCTGACATTTTTATTACCGAGCAGTTGTTAATGGCAAGTACTACTTGTGTTTACTGTTATAAAACAAATAAGTGTAACTCTTGTAATTTTATGGTAAATTGACTTTAAAAATTGTGTTATTATTGAATTAAGGAATCTATGTAGTTTAGCCAGGCACCGAAAAACTATTGTGTGGTTTCGACATCTTCTGATTATTTCAGATTTGCAACAATGGCAGCATTAATTATGTGAAGGATGCTATGCTAAATTCTTGTAACATTAAATTCACAGACATTTTTATTTTATTTATTATAGTTTATTCACTCTTATCACAATCACTTTTGCAAAAGAAAATTGAGTCTTGCATTTGCTATATGCAATATATTCCATCAATTTTTGTCGAGGATCATCTATTCTCCAACGGAAACCTATTTCATTTTAAAATAAGCCATAGAGGTTAAAGGCTTTAATGAAATATACCTCTGTTCTTCAAAATTTGCAACAGACCATTCCGTGTAGTAAGTTGTTCTAAAATATCAAGGGAATTAGAAATAAATTAAATTCATACCTACTTTTATACCTTATATTTACTATTTTGATAAGTTTCATATACAACAGTCCTTATCGATGAATTGGTAGCATCATCGATACCTAACACAGCTATAAATTTGTGTCAGGGGTTCATTGGCTGCGTTCAGGCGTTCAGCCATTGTTTTTCACTGCTTGTGATGACGCTAATAGACGATAAGTTAACATCCAAAGCTGCTACAACACGCTCAAACTACATAGCTACATTACATTTGTGCAAATACACTACTTATCCCTCACTGCCCTAAAATGTGTCAAGGTCGCCCATGAACGGGAATCACGTTCTTGTTCGAAGAACGTTATTAACGCTGCAATCATTTTTTTTGCTAGTTTACGTAAATATTTCGGCATTTTAGCGTAATACCCTTGTAATACAGTCGTCAAAAAACCTCATTACTTGAGATAAGAACTAATTTTCAAACAATAAGTGATATTTATATATTTTTAAATATATTTTTATATACTTAATTTTTTGAACGTACGTGCCATCTATTGGCAGAAATCTTCTTTTCTTGAATAAGTGATATAGCAAGGAAAGAGGCTATTAAATAAGCAATAACCTAAACGAACGGCACAAATGTCAGACAATATTTCATGACAGAAACAACAAACAACTATCGACATCGGGGTACACGAAGACCAATAGTTGAGAAGAAATTCGAATTGCATTAATTGATAATAGGCGCTTAAGATAATTATTTGATTAGTGCAACTGATAATTTGTGCTAAAGTGGAATAATCTCTCTCTTTATATGTTAAACTATTGATTATAACTCCATTGACATGTATTTTGAAAATTGACAAATTCATATCGTACAATTGGTAGTGTGACGTCATAAGTCGGGTGCATCGATATTTATCCTGCCGCTGCTATAGGTGTTTTTGTTGGAAAATTATAATTAAGATATACTTTTTTTTTATTTCCCGGAATATGAAAAGTGCAATAAAAAGAAGTGTTTGTAATCAAAAATGCCAATATTTCAATATAATCGAAAAAACAGTATTTGAATTATAACTTTATTTTTCGACATTCATAACTTTTCACTCGATATTTGTGGTGCTGAGACATGGATTCTGTTGTCGTAGGTTGCAGCGTATGTAGATATTTTCTCGCAGAATCAACCAATATCCAAGGATAAACATACGAAATAGCATTTCACCAAATATTTTTCAACACCGGCATAGCGGCAGTGTATTGGCAGATACCAGTGCGTTTTACTTGTTCTGTTTTTTTATGTGACAGGAAAATTGGATCGTGCTTACCCACCTTAGTTTACAATAAAACTACCTGTTTGTTCAATCTCTTTTTTAGCACACATGAACGCGTGTTGTTTGTGTGCGAATGTAATATGTATGGAGATGTAACAAAAATAGAAAAAATGGAAATCACGAGAAATTGTTTGTTTTTTAAGTTAGTGATATTGTTATTTATGTTGGTAGCTGTGATTGATTTTCGTTATGTCGTTACATAACCTAAAAATAAACCTGATTGACATAAACGAATCGAGGAAATGCTGAAAATAAAAGTATTGCTATTTTATTTATTATCTTGCTTGGTAAATCTTTATGCAAACAACGTTTGTCAAGTTCTCGTTACATTCTAGATTATTCATATATTCACGACAATCAATTTCTTCTTTCACCGATTCCTATCTATCCCATAGCTTTATCCTCTGTCTCTGAGCGTAGAGAATTAAATTAACTCCTGGTGCGATGCGGCTCACGTTTGAGTGTTTGCCGAGGGGCGAGCATCGCCAGATACGGCGCAACATAGGTACGCGTACACTGCCCTACATAAATCAACGGGAATTAGACGTCCGATCCTACGCAGGTGTCGAAATGAACCCGCGAGTTCCCGAAATCACCTATCGTATCTTCCTTCTGTCGGGGTCTGTTTCGCGCAGGTGGGCAGCGAGGCGAGATAAAAAATCGTCCTTCTCGAGTCAAAATAGGGAAAAGGAAATAAGGGGGTGGAAGTTAAGCCGCCGAATAAGAATCTGAGTGACGTTAGTTCTGTTGGGAATTGACGATGCGGTTCGACGACCTTGTCCAAACGCCTAGGCGATTTCTCAATGGCAGCTGTGTCATATTTTCATATTTCATTCATGCCAATATAATATAAAGGGTGATTTGTTAGATCTATGACAAAACCTTGGTAGATGATAGATAGTGCGATTCTAAGGAAAAATTCTATATTTATCTTCTTTTGTTTTAAAGTTACAGCGTCTTAAAGATCCAAGTAATATGGTTTATTTCATGAAACAAAATATTCTTTTGTATTAGTTACGAAGTTATAAGCCTCTAAAATTTGCAATCATTAGTGGGCTGTGATAAAAACAAAGAATGTTTATTTCATGCTGTCAAATGCTACGATTCGAAGATGCATTCATTTACAACGGAAGAATATCCAACGGAAGAATTTTGGTATATGGGTTTTGTGTGTGAAGTTCATATTTTTTTTATTACTCCTATACTTTTACAATATATCCAATAATAAGGACAATAAATAATTGTAGTGCCTTGAGAGAGGCGAACAGAAGTATCTTCCAGTAAAGAAGCTCCTTTAGGTATTTAGCAGCACTAGACTGCTAATGTGTAATATTTTTAAAATCTATAACTAGCATTTCTACAGCGACTAATATTAAGAGTACAATGATAAAACAAGAGACAAAATAGGATGAAACATAAAAATATCACTTAGGGTGTAAATCTGCTTATCAGGTTGTTAGGCGTAAATCGTTTTAGTCGACGCACTTCATCTTTGTTGTTGAACAATTGTTTTTCAAGTATGTTGGGATGGGCAACTTATTCGATCACGGTATTTTGAATGGTAGCGTTTGATTTCGTCTTTGATTGGTGGTTGTAGGTCCTTCTCTATTGATGATTGTGTGATGTACCAAGGAGCATCAACTATGTATCGCAAAATCTAATTTTGAAAACGTTGTGTGATATTAAGGTTGGAATTGTGGGCCATTCCCTATAGTTGGATACCGTAGGTCCACATCATCTTGCCGAGCTAGTGGCGTAGTCGGTTAACGGCTCGCTCACTACGCTCGGGGTCATGGGTTCGAGCCCCGTGTACCCGCCCTCAGAGTTAGGTTTTCCGTGGTTTTCCTAACTCCTTTGGCAAATGCTGAGGGCCTAGAACTTAAGTCGCTCCACGGGCGCGGGCGCAATAATAATGACTCATGGCCGCCATCGACCCCCTGTAATTGGCTCACGCTGTTGGGGAGAGGCATGAATTATTATTATTATTATTATTATTATTATCTTGAGGATTGTCTTATAGACAAGCAGCTTGTTTTAGCGTGTTAGCTCCGAGTTCCTGCCAATCATCCAGTACATTTGTCTAAATTTAGCCCAAGTTGCTTCCTTTTGGGAAATACATGCGTCTGCCAAGTCATCTATCGAGCGTTCTGCCTAGGTATTTTCCAATAGCTGCGTGGTTCAGCTGTGTTCCATTGAGTGTGATTGGTGGACATTATTTTCTCTTCATTGTAAACGTTACGTGAAATGGCTTGGTTTCGTTCGCTTTGATTCGCAATTTTTTAAGCCAGGTTTCTATTTGATTTAAGTTGCTTGGAGGTTCTCTGATGCTCTTACGGGGTTGTGGTGTGACAACAGGACTGCGGTATCATCAGCGAAGGTTGCAAGGTCGGAAGGAAGGTTTGCCGTATGGAGGAGATACAAGATGGGTCCCAGTGCGCTTCCCTGTGGTACACCGACTCTAATGGGGTACAGTGCTGTATATTCATCTTGTTGCTTCACCAGAAAGTGTCTGTCTGTCAGGTAGGACTTTAAGAGAAGGAAAGGTGCCGTAGTGGTCTAGTGGGTTGGTTGTTAGACGACTAACTTGAAGGGCCCGGGTTCGATTCCCGGCCGGCGCCAATAACGTCGATGGCGTTTTTGCGGCCACGGCTCGACTCAGGCTAGTGTACCGAAAGGCTAATAACCATGGCAGGCCACACCCTGCCTCCCCCTAAGAGCCAGGAGGCTGGTTAAATGGGGACGATTATTATTATTAAAAGGAGCGAAGACATTAATTCAATTTTTGCAGGGTAATTGAAAGATCATCCTTTGAAAATATAAATAAGGTAAAAGAAATGACTAAACCAGATTTTTATGTAATTGCTTTAAATAAAATATGTATGAAAATGGATGTGAATATAATACAGCAAAGTATAATCTTTCCCCTTCCCAATTGAATATTCTCGTTCGAACTTCGTCGTCTCTTGGACTCCTGTTGGTTGTCGCTTCCAAGTTTCTTGTTGTGCGATTATCGATGCGAGTTGTAAAAGCAACGGTGATGCCGTATCATAACGACGCAAAACGGCATTATCTGAACGGAGACTAATTGAACACGTCTACGGATTTCGAACTTTCCAAGGCGATTAACTTTAGAAAGCGGGACGTTCGCGTATCGATGCTCGCCTCTACTCTCTTTGAACTTTAGAATTTATCTCCACAGAACGCGGAATGGAAGCAAAACAATAATACGATTAATAATCAAACAGGGAAAAACATCGTTGCGCGATTTTCTTTCGGATATAATAAAAGAGGATGACCGAAATACCAATCCGTGTCTTGTTTTGGTTGAGATTTCCATTCCTGTGCGTACGTTTTCGTTTGTATTACATCGCTAAGATGTAACGGTCTGGTTAACAGGTAAATTGGGAAAGGGCGCGACAAAAAAGGGTCTTTCAAGCCGGGTTTTCTAATAAACGATATATCCTTTTCAGTGTCGAGGACTGAACTCGGTCTCCCTTGGTTAAAAAAAAAATAAGTGCCTGTAGCTGAAAAGATTCCGCTCGTAATTGAAGAAGGGAAAATTCCAACGCCAGCCTACCCGGGCGTAGTGAAGGTCCCAAGGAACTTGACTGTCATTCAGATCAACTACTGAAAAATAAGTTAACCAAACGAACTTATTTCGGTGAAATTCTACTGTATTACAAATTCGTTCGATACAAAGAAGTTATATCGGTGTGGTTAACAAGCAGAAGTGTCAAAAGAACGCAGAGATATGCAATACGGGATTGCAAATTATACAAGATTAAATAGCTCGAGGCCAGCAACATTTGTTTACATAGTAGAGGAAATTTCTCAAGAAAAGATTAAACATATAACCTGAAAATTAACAACATCTGATAATAAACACACTGTTCGGATTACTCCTTCCGCACAAAGTATTAATTAATTCGGGACGACACGTGTTTCGGGAATACGTGGATTCCAGGTTGTTGCAGGTTGTTCCAAATTTCGTCTAATTCTTGTTTTGCTGCTCCTTCGCTCGGTCCATAGACAACCAGAACCGTATAGATTTTACCACCTTCATGTTTTGATATAAAATACAAAATAGGATACGGTGGCTTAAAACAGTAAAAATAAAAAATACCCTTACCACCTCGATGAGTGAAGAACTTCTGGATACGTATTTCGGCAACTAAGTTGCCATCCTCAGCAGGTGGTGTTCTGTGTGGTGCAAATCTCCCAGAGTGCGACGTCTAACATTATCTTCCTACGTAGATTCTGCTGAGGATACGTATCCAGGAGTTCTTCACTCCTCGAGGTGGTAATGGTATTTTTTATTTTTACCTTCATGTTTGTATTCTATTCTTAAGATCCTTTCTGATACCGGTTTTCACTCCTTTATTTTGTTGATATTTTCGTTTCTAATTACACATGCTACTCCTGCTTGAGCATTCTTAAAGAAGAAGTGGAAGTGGAGGTAAAGACCGCCACTCCACTATAAACTAATAGATGCCCTGCGGTCATTTCTATACACCCTTTTCCCTTTTTCTCAGTTTCTGTCAGTGTTAACAAATCCAAAGTAATTTTCTCAAATTCTGATATAAGTTCCTCTTCTTTGCCGTTAATGCTTCTTCCAAGTGCCAATTTTTCATGTTTCATTATTTTCTCTGTATTTCTCAATTTTTGTTAGTTCAGTGTTTCTCATTCTCTTGTCCTTATCCTTTGCCAAGGTCATAGTCCGGTTTCCTTTTGTATGTTCAGTTAATAGTTTTTTGCGTATGAGTTCCCCTCTTTGTTTATGTTCTTTCCTGAGAAGTTTTTCTGTTTTTCTCTCTCTTTAAATTTTTCGAAAGCGTTGGTCTTCTTGTTCCAGCCAAATTTTTCCCCTTCTACTGTCATTTTTTGATATCCTATTCTTATTTCATTTCATATTCTGTTTTCGGAGTTCTTCAGCAGTTTCCTTTATTTTTGTTTGGATTTTTCCGTGAGGTCGCTGCCAATAAAAACCCTTTGTTCTGTTATGTACCTCACTTTATTTTTTCTTTTCACGACATCTAGTTTTTGTTAAAAAATTTCTGTTTCAACAATGTATACTTTTTCCTTTATCTCTTCAAATGTAACTGCCTTCATTTCTACCTGCAACGTCTTTCTTATAAAGTCTTCCACCTTGTTCTTTGATTCCTTTTCATTTTCATTATAAATATTCAACCTTTTTATTACTATCCTATTTCGTTTTTCTTTCCTTTCTCACTGTATATAGGAAAGGAATAACATGTACCGTTTGGACGAAATTGCTGAAATTGACAGATGCAATTAAGCCTAACATATATGTATGTCAGGTGCAGAAATACATGTGCCTATATAATATTGAACATCGAAATCCTTTATTATATACAATACCACTGAAATTACTGAAATTCTATAAATTTTAACTAACAATTGAACATCGTTGATAATCCTGTTATTGTGACAAAATAGCGTCCGTTGTTGCTAACTGCGATTATTATTTTTAAAAATTCATAAATTCCCCTAGAAAGATACGAGAGAATTTTAAATATGCCCTTTCTTATAGCATTAAATATTTAAACAATGGCTAAACAGATACATAACAAGACATAATGAAACTGACGTACATGTATTGTATATGTTGTGCACACCTCTACACGCAAATACGGTCTTTTTTTTTACTTCTACCGTCGTTTCAATTAACGGAACATTTATTTTCGCACGTATATTCGGAGAACCCATCTAACGCTCTTAGGGAACCCACGTCCGTCAACCGCAATGAAGCAGTTTTTTTCTTCGCCGAGTTTAGTTAATTTCCCCATTCGATGTAGGGCGAATAATGGCAGCTATAATGGACGGCTGTTGTTGCTTTATTCCCTGCTATCCCGTCGTTCATTTTTAACTTTTGCCGTGCGACGAATTCGAATTCTCGTTAATTATTTAGGCGGTCGGTGGTAGATCTAAAAGCTTCCACGTGTTTCGCGAGCCCCGCTGGGCCGATGTGTGTATACCGTGTGCGAGATACTTATATAGTCATTTTTGATCGGCAGTGTTTGTGAATAGAAAGAAAGAGGTTTTCTTTCTATATTTGCTAAATAGGGTAAGGCAGGCTCGTACGTTGTTTCTTTTAATTCCTAATGCGTTTCTTTAAAAAGCATTTTCATATTACATATTTTAATATTATATTTTTCGGATTGATTTCTTCATTTCCACATATTTTTTATTATAAAGTTAATAAAATTTTATTATAAAATTGTTGTTCGTATTCATTTTATTCCCCATTATAGAAACCTTTTTTTTTTGGAACACAAAAAATATGTTGTTAAATATTATCACTGGCCAATTACACGTTCCTTTGTTACCGAATTTGGTGACCGTATTGCCGATAAAACATTTTGAGAACCACACAGAAAAATTTCAACTAAATGTTTACTTGAAACAACATGATATTTTGTTTGCCACTATCTAAACGTACATTTTGTAATCTCAACCAAATGCTTATTTCCGTGCATGGATGCTTGTATCGCAACAAACAAAAAAAAAACGTGGCACTACAAAAAGAATTATGGGATACTTAGGTTTGTGTGGCAGTGGATGAGCAGCCACCATTGTCAATTATTCGCACAATTAATTTATGTGTCTGATAACACTGTATGCAGAGACCTTACAAAAATAAGTATCTTTCGTACAGATCAAGAAAACCAAACCCTTTCCCGTATGATAAGTAGGAAAGGTTCGTATTTTGTGAGGAAACTGTAACACGTTGTAGTAAATTTCATTACAAATATTGCCCGATATTGGTTCAAAAATAATAGGCATACGACGCACGAATCCAGTATCCTCAAAAGGTGAATGTCTGGGCAGGCCTCTTGGTCGGCTATGTAACTGGACCATTATTTATTGGAGGGGTTTATGCACATACATCTTTTACAAAATAGTATCATACCGGCGCTGCAAAATTTACCGGGAATAAGAATCAATGAGGTATGGTTTCAGCAGGAAGCCCTGCTTATAACGCAGCTATTTTAAGGGAGTACTTGCCGAACATTTTTATGATCAGTTAATAACTGGTTGGACCACTATTCGTTGGCCGGCTAGGTCACCTGATCCTGCTCCAGATGACTATTTTTATGGGGTCACGTTAAATCTACTATTTACGTATTCCTCGAAAGGATAGTCCGTAATATCGAGGAAGAGGAAACATTGCACCTGTAGTTTTATCAATAGCTAAAATTGAATTTGTGAATAGATTAGAACAGGGGTCCCCAAATATTAACAGTCCGCGGATGACTGATAATGGTTGGGGACCCTTGTTGTTGCTTGTTGATCGTCACAATATCTTTCAAAACGCGGAATAAGATTTGACACGTAATTTTTCGCTCCACATCGATTTCTAAGTGATATTCGCTTTTAATTGGAGCTACAGCTGAAAATCCGGCTTACCAGGTTTTCCCAAAGGGAATGAGGATCCTTACAGCTTTTGAGCTGAAAGTTGGATATATTCATTTTTAATTGATATGCAAAACTCCACTAAATCAGAAGAAGCAAATTTTGTTTTCAGTCTACTTGTCTCAAGAGAGTTCAATTAGACTCTCTTCTGCCAGCGGAGTGAATTCTGGTGGAGCTTGAGCACGGAAAGGAACTTGGAACCACGCAAATTTCTGGATATTTTCTTCCTGAAAGCATTTTGCAAACCAGTTTTGCTTTGACAGGTGTTCCTTGAAAAAGGACAGCAAGTCTTATAAAACAACGACTTTATTAGAGGCCACATATTTGTGCGATTTAGAAATAAACCGTTGCCAAGTGAAAGCCTTCGTGTTCTGCAGTAGTATAGCAGGGCCGTGTGTTCAGCTCCCGTGTTCATGTGAAGCATTTTGAAAATTCTGGATTTCACTGGCCTAGTCTACGGCACGTTCTAATTTCAAATTCAATTGAGGGCTCATCGACCTTGATGCAAGTGCTTCTCTATGGATGATGTAATGGGTCCACATAGTATGCGGCGCTTTGCTGCGAATAAACGTCTCCAATCCTCCCTAGCGATCAAATATTAATCAAACTCCATCAGTACACATACCGATGCATTTTTCCCAATCATTTTCCGTTATAAATTTGTCAAACATTTCAAATAAATTTTGAGCCTTTGCTCGCCCAATGATGTTTTTGCAGAACGGAAGGTCTTCAACGATAATATTATCATCCAGTAAGTGCACATAACGAATAAGGTGTGCGTCCTTCTTAGTATCAGAAGCCTCATCAAGTTGGAGACCAAATTCCGTCTCCTTCATTTTCTCCGGTAATTGATCATTGAGATCCATAGCTATATGATGGATTCTTCGACTAATATATATCGGAAATCAATTTTCCCGCCGATTCTCCTAGCATAAAATGAACCATGTTAATAGCAGCCGGTAGAGCACGCTCTTTTGCGATGGTATAATATTTGTTGCATTTCACCACTTTGTGTGCGGCCTTTAAAGATGTTAGCAGTGTGTTGTTTGGTACTAAGGCTTGTTTAGCACATACTTTTTTGCCTTTTTAAATCTTACTACTACAGAATTTGCTAGATTTTTCAACCATGCTAGAATGATTGGTCTCAAGATATTGCTTTAGCTTACTTGGGAGGCATACATTCGGGCGCTAGAACTTTTAAACAGAGCATTCACTGCGGTCTCTCTTTATTGCTTACTTCTTCTGAAGCAAAGCCAAAATTCAAATAGTTATCGTATTTACGATATTTCCGTTTCTTTGCTATCCCTTTACTTGTCGATGCCTGATCGTCAATCTTTCCATTTTCCTACGACTTTACGGAAACACAAAGCGACACGTTGAAACAAAGCGGGCGTTCCTCTGACAGCCGGTGTCTTAAAACCGTTTACTTTTCTTCTAAGATGTTGTCTCTTCAATTGTTATTTAGGAACTGAACTAGTTCGCCGAACTGGTGCCGTATTCATACTAGTCGTCTCACCTACTTAGAATTTTCGCAAAACTTCCACAATGTTTGATAGTATGCTATATAAGAATACCAGAAAGATCTATATACTTTAGAAAAGCTCCATACTTTTCTGGTGCTTCGAGAATATTCCATATCTTTCTAGAAAATTCTACAAGCTATGGGAACGACTTAGTCTAGATGTTCTATAAAGCTTCATTAGTTGCGAGGCCGGTTAGAAATATTTCATTTTATTCTTTAAAGGAATTTATCATGTTGGGTGCGAGAAGAGATATTTTCTATTAAGGAGCGTATTTACTTTGCACCAATTTTTTTTACAAGAATTAAGTATTTTTTCTTTTATTGGTTTGAGAAGAAATATTTTATACTATGATCCATTTTTTTGCACCTACTCACAAAGCAAATTTTCTAAATTGATACAATCATATTTCACCACTTTCTGTCACTTAAATTAACATTTTCATTCAGAGAAGATGTGATATGTTCCTCACGAATGACTGTTATTAACAACGCATTAACTTCGTAACTGCTGCTCCGGTGTAGTTTCCTACGCTGGTCTTTATCGTACTCTATTGCGTTGAGTTTGCGTGACATCGGGTGACTATTCACCAACGCGCACACGGTATAAGTATACATATGTACCTTGTACGTGAATTACAACTCCTGGAAATTCGATCTCCCCGGGGCAACAGGCGCTAGAGATACGGTTCCCATCCACCGCATCCATATATTTAATTATTTACTTTTAAAACGGTGAACTTTTCGCTTGTTTCTCTTGTAAACCGATGCGAATACCCATATCGTTGTATCTTGTCGAGAAGGAATATCTTTGAGCAATAATAATGTATTTGGTTTCAAATTTATGAAGAAGCAGAAAAGTGATTGAAACTGATTATTGACTGGAACTGAAGTATTGAGAATAAGCAAGAGATTAAAAAATTCCGTTAGAGATGATTCTATCTTCTACTTTGCTTAAGAAGTGTGCAATACCAATAGGGAACTTAACCAAAATTTTAAATGGGAAGAAGTTATTACAAATCATAAGTATATATTGTAATAAAATATGTATGTCCATGTGACAATTCTAAATAATTAGCTTGATTTATGGTTGGTGTCGATAATCTTGATGAATCATTCTTTTGGTTTCTAGCAGCCCAGCTTTAGTAGATTTTGAATTAGAAGAGATACTTGGTGATGTAATTAATCTGCGATTTTTAACAAGAAGTAAATATTTTATGTGGATAAAACCCCTATCTGCCGTAGTAGACACATTTGGTGGTAAAATATTTTTCATTTCATACGACATTAAATAGATAAGAAACTAGTCTTGTAACGCTATGTTTCAAGGATTCAGCAAGGACAATTTTCATCTAATATACGACCAATCTACCATTCATAAACCACTCTTCTTGGAAGTCATTACCTTTTTATTCGACACTACTTACTTCTCCTTTGATGATACTTTCTATTCCCAAATAATGGGATGTCCTATGGGTGGTGCCGTGAGGCCTAGCTTGGCGGTGATTGTTATGAATACTTTACTCTACCATGTTAAGAGGTCAGTGAATTTTGAATTTGCATTCATTCACCAGTATGTAGA
>JARFOC010069389.1:0-16463 GCA_031763485.1 Osmoderma eremita | reverse complement strand
ACTTAGTTGCCGAAATACGTATCCAGGAGTTCTTCACTCATCGAGGTGGTAAGGGTATTTTTTATTATTTTTTAATACTATCATTGAAAAATTAAAGCAAAACAAAGCCTTTCCTAAGTTAATGTGACATAATTACTATAAGAAAGAACATATTTATGAGTGAATATTCATTATATTTTGCAATAGAACACACAGACGTACCTAAAATTTCTGTTTGATTTACCGTTTACATGCGATGTAGCTTGCTTACCTCTTTCCATTCTTATAAAATTCCCGTTCAATATTTCATTTTTTATCCCAATCTATGTTGCTGCCTCATCGAAAATCAGGCCAGAATAAATATGCGTTTTAATGAGATCATTACTTGGGTGGGTGAAGTGGATTTTAAATCCTTGTATATTATTTTTTTAAGGATCTGTTCGGTGCTTTAGGTGTTCTGCATTATGTTAAATGTTTCATTACCATAGTGTTAGCACCATTCCTTACCAAAGCCGAAACCCCATTATAGCAATTGGTTACCCCTTTTCTCTTTAGGCATTGATAAATAAGTTTTTCAGTGTCTAAGTTGACCTGCGGGGTTGATCTATTTACTGTAGAAAAGCAAAAAAGTGTCCTTAGTTATTTCCGGAATCATTTGAGTCTTCCATTCTCTCTATAACATGTCTTAAACTACAAAACCGCATGCAGAGTTGCAATATTGTAAATTTAACTAATACCTTCAACCACCACTTTGTAAATGATATCATTACTATGTGAATTATTATTATGTATTATTATTATGTGTATCCAATACATAGATTGTCTCTGAGGCAAAAAGATTTACCTTGTGCGGGCCATGCGATTATTTAATATCTTGCCCGTGCATATTAAACCTCTTGATTCTGCTAATACCTGAAAGCTTAGGTTAAGATCATTTTTGGTAAATATGGAACCACATTCTTTGTATGAATTTTTCTGTTGATAAATTGACCGTCTACCTGACCTGAAATTCAGTTACAGCCGGGATTTTATGAGACTGTCTTGGAACTCTTTAGAGATTATAGTCGTAAATACCCGAGAAACATGGAAAGTGCCAAAACAATTAACTGAAAGGCAGAAACTCGAGCTCGTCTTTAATGCTTACACCCCTTTCATTGCTTTTGCTTGGTATGGTGATTCCAAAAAGAGACCATGAGCCAATGATGCCGTTTTATCCGTAAATGCTTGTTTATAGTTTTAAAGTGGGCTATGAGTGCTGGCTAAGCTAGTGCTTTCAATTCATAAATATTGTAAATCATAAAAAATCTATGTACCGTTGATGCCCACTTGCAAGATATTAAACAAACTGAAAATTTCCCGGGTTTCCTCCCAATTGGCATTCTCTTGTTGCTCGCACTTGCTCCTCTGGTCTTTTCATATATATATATGTGTCCAAACCATGCAAAGAGTGGGCATTTTTATAACTACTATCACCGTTTCCCCTTCAAATCCTCCCATATTTCTCGGTTTGTTCGCCTCCTATTTAATTGATTTTCTATTATTCCCCCTATCATACTGCTTATTATTTTTCTCTCTTGCGTTGGAAGAACTTTTTCTCCCTCTATTGTTAACGTCATTGTCACCGACGCATAGGTTAAAATAGGCCTTAGTAACCTTTTGTACACCTTTATTGTTGTTTTCTTGGTGAGCTGTTTGTTTGGGTAAGTCATTTTATTCGCGCAAGATGTTCCATTAATTTGCTGTACCGTTTCTTTTATTTCTTGGAGGTTACCTCCTGTCCTGATTATGTTTACTCCCAAGTATTTAATATTGTTAACAGTTTCAAAAGTATCCTCGTCGTTTCCCTTCCATCTATTTGCATATACTTCGTCTTCATCCCGCTGATCCTTAGTGTTTCACCCTTCGCTTTAATCTCTTTATATATATTTTCTGAACTTTTTCTTTTTTGTTTTCGCTGCTGTGACAAGGTCGTCGGCATATGCGACTATTTGCGCTCGGTTTCTTATGTTTCCTTCATTTACATTTTTGGTCATGTATTCCATAGAAATGTAGCAGATAGTGCATCCTCCTCTCTTACGCCCTTATTCACCTCGAATGCTTCCGTTTCACCCGAGCCCTTCACCTTATTTTAATTCGAGTTTCCTTCACCGTCATTGCAATTAACCTTGTAAGTTTTGGTGGTATACTTAATTCTTCTATCATTATCAACTGCAGCCTCTATTTATTAAGTCAAATGCTTGTTTGAAATCTACAAATCATACCTTAAGTTCAACATTAAATTCATTAGCCTTTTCAATGGTCTGATTTAGAATATGTACCAGATCTACTGTGGATTTTCCTTTTGTAAAACCATGATATTCTATCAAATTGTCCATGCTTACAAGTCTTTTCTGGGCGAGAGACGTTAATACCTTGTATACAGTACTTAATAACCTAATGCCTCTGTAATTATCACATTTTTTCTTATCATTCTTCTTATCAATGGTTACAATTGTCCCCAGTTCCCACTCTTCTGGCATTTGTTCTGCTATCCATATTTTCTTTGTTAGCTCGGCATTTTCTATTGCCCTAAGTTAATTTATTATCCCTCAATATTTTCTAATGCCAATTATTTAATATATGTAGTTGTAGTTAACAACTTTTTCCTGGCTAAAATCGCATTTAGAAAAGTAATAGAAGAATAAAAAGTAATTTAACTCTTTGACGTCCTTTATAAGTTCTACAAGGTTAATTGATTCCATTCACCATTATGGTAATAAGAACGTGTGAAATCATAAACGTACATCAGCATCGAATATCATAACTCTATTCATATGGACACCTGCTTTACGGCTCGTTGCGTCTAGCAAACGGCACCGACATGACCTTGCCACCATAATCATGTGCGTTCTTGGTATCCGCGCGACTTAAGGAAATGGCTCACTTTACGAGATTATGTAAAATGAGAAAGATATTTTCACTTTCTCCGGCGATCCCGTACATCGTCCTTGAACCGAACGTTGCTGACACGCCCTTGAATGGAAAGAATCGCACCAACGCTTCAGAATGAACTACACGTCGCAACGTAACTTGCTATACGATTGTAGTGTTAGAAGGCAACGTTCTCCTTGCGCAATTCCGTCGACATTAACATTGAAGAAAGTTGATGGCGTGTTTGCTTGTTTTATTCCTGGGAACGGTTGTTGGGGCACGTAATATGTGGGTAAAAGACATTGCAAATTAATTAATGCAGAAATCGGGGATTTAAAAATTTTCTATGTTCTTTCTTCAATATTTGAGTCTATTAGTCGCAATTTCTTTTCGAAAAGAATCGAATGAGCATGGTTCAAATACAAACAAGAGAACTACTGGGAAAGATGTTAAAATTTAGAGGACGATCAGAGGAATTGAATTGCGATTGCATTCTGCAGAAATGCTGGCACAGATAAGCCTACGGGTAGAACAAGAAGGAACTTAGTGAGGAACAAAGTCTTTAGAGATGAGTGTAACATCCACGATGTAGTGATGTGGATGAGAAGCCGAAGAAAGCAATTCAAGCAGCACGTAGACTGGCGTGATTTAAATGAATTAATTGGGTAGAGACACAACGACCACTTGAGGGAAACGGCCCATTGAACAACATGAACATGAACAGGCTGAAAGCCTTATATAGGCTCAGACCTAGAAACGACACCCGTATTGAAAGCACTTTTCGGAAGACTAAAGTTAACATCTTGGGACATGCTTTGGAGAGGATAGTGGGATAGGAATGACTAGCAAAGAGCAATAATAAAATGAGGTTCCAGACCTTATTTGCCGTACATAAATCCACTTCATAATTCCATTGTTATGCAATATCGGTCCATAAGAACCATGTTCTGAGAGTAATGTCTGTCAAATCTGTCTGTCGATCCAGACATTTGCATGATGACTGGACTTTTTTTTTTGATAGAAAAAATATTTAACGTACAAAGACTCTCACGAAGACTACAGAGTAGTATAATGCTTGGTGTGCAAAGCCCGAAAAATGTCATATTAAATATCATATGGTTCTAACAGAACGTATGTCTTGCTCTTAACGGTGCTTGTCTACTTCCTAAAGTGTCATATGCTAGCTTCTTATATCACATAATATTTTCCAAATTACCTCTTTTCTAAAGTTCCGAAAAATCTTCAATTTGTTGTATAGGTTTATAAGATCCAAAAGGTGCCGAGGAGTAGTTACGCATACTTTTATTTGTGTGGACAATACTCAATCTTCAACGATTTTAACTATACGAAGTGATCAAGTGTTAAATTTTGTTTGTATCAGCAAGGAAATCGATTTGAATATTTATTAAAATGTACAAGTAAATACTTGCTTCTCTTAAGATTAGATAATTTTTAAGTGTTAGGAGACTTTGTGGACTTTTTCTGAGAAAAAGTATTTGTCAAAAACTTTACTAATTTTATACCAACATCATCAATAATCAGAAAAGATCCATTTTTACTATTAAAAGTAGCATTAAAAATATAGTTGAAAAGAAAATAGCACCAGAAAATGTGATCTCTCGAAGTGAATTGACCATATTGATGATATTGCTAAATAAATTCAACCAAAACATTACTTACCTCAATGAACATGTATAAGCTAACCAGTACTTGAGCACCGTTGTAAAAGATGAGCACCTTCTGCAGTTTGAACGGCTTCCGATTTGCCATTAGCCAAGGTCCGAGCAGTAGAGCCACATAGAGGTACATCAAGATCATTACGATAGTAGGTATTGGGCTGCTGATAAAAGGCCAATCCGTGGTCCGAGGATCTGGAGAAAATGGTTCGTCAAAAAAGAAAACAATGATAGGATAGTAAAGTCAAAAAGAAGTAACATAGAAACAGAAAATGGGGAAAATAAAGGAAAGTAGTCACGGCGCAGGCTACGGAAAACCTTGACTTTTCC
The DNA here is from genome assembly GCA_031763485.1 of Osmoderma eremita. NCBI lineage: Eukaryota > Metazoa > Arthropoda > Insecta > Coleoptera > Scarabaeidae > Osmoderma > Osmoderma eremita. The sequence continues at coordinate 11,568 of JARFOC010069389.1, read as the reverse complement.
ATTTCTCAGGCCAAGTTCATAGGTAGAACATAGTGCCTCGCCATATTAGCAACACAAAAATTCAGGTCAACGATAAGTCAAACACGCAAGGGGCAATAGGATATTTTGGAACAAAATTTCAAGAAAAGAAAGGAAAGACGACTAACTACGGAATAAAGAGTAAATCAAATATTTCAAAATGTTAAAGCGAATAATACAATTGAAGTGGGTATGAACTATGGTCATCTTGTTCTTCGAAGTTTACTAACTGCCGGTAAAACATGATAAAGTATCTAAAATTTAGATATTTATGGATGGTCGTCGCCTCCACAACCATCTGTGATTGAAATTACGTCTCTCAAACTTTTATTAGTGTGTAAAATACATTTCTGAAAGAACAAAGTTAAGAAGGAGGGCAGGAAGAAGTATGAGGGAAGAATTGAGAAGGAAGAGGAGTAGTAGGGGCCACAGAAGAAGATAAAGTATAAGAAGAAAGGTGAAGAAGAAGAAGAAAAGTGAGAATAACAGAGACAATGTGTGATCTTTTAAGAGCAATGGAACCAATGCTACACCACAGAAGCCATAAGAAGCGAAAAGAACCTGCATATTTCGGATACAATAAGGGAAATTTTCTCAGAGTGGTTAAAAATGTGTAAGTTGTTGGGAAATATTGGTATTCTACCGTAATTGTTCCAGACCACTTGAAGGACCCCGACATGATTAATTTCTGTTTTGCTGTAGATGCGTTCCTAATTTACCACTGGACTGGGGTACATACAATACCCATTTGACCTTTAGATTAAATCCAATAATTTTAAATTTACAACAGTAGATGAAAACATTATTCTAAGCATTATTCGTTCCACTAATAAGCAACCCTGCAGGTGTAGAGATTGTCTTAACATTTATTGAGTTATGCTGACCCATTTGTCTTGGCATATATTGCTCATATCGTTAATTCCTGTTTGCAGGTAGGAAAATTCAAATCATTGGTGATTCGTGTCGTGAAGGTATCTAATGTAGTTGAATTGTTTGATTTGCGACCCATAAGCATAATTCCTGTCATTTCTAAAATTGCTGAAAAAAAATTGAAGCACAATTAAACCAATACGTATTAAACAATGAAATTCTTCCAGATAAGCATTCGGTGTTTAGGAAATACTAGGGTTGCTGGACAGACTTATTAAATATACTAAACAAACAAAAATCAACTTATAAATGCAACCTATAATGTTGCAAAAAATATGGAAGCTTCATATGTGGTGAACATTTGATGTATATCTGTTAAGAGTGCCATAACCCACATTGATGATTTTGTTTACATTGTGCTTCAAATTATTCCGTCATCTGTGTGACGTGCTGATGACAAAATAATATTAGTTTGTGTAAGAAGTTTACATTGTTTCGTCCAAATATCATCGAGATAACTCAATAATATGCATACATAAAGTTTTTTTTTGTATAATGGATATACATCAAGACAAATGTCTAGAAACTAGTTTTCGGCTAAAATTCCTTGCGCGGATTGATCGACACGCGCGTTCTAATGCGTCACCACAGCTCCGAAAAAAAAAATGGGAATTTTGAAGCAATTGTGATTCCCCTATGAAATATACTCTGACTTGTGCGACGTCTAAACTACATTGTATAAAAAGAAAATTTCCGGTTAAGTTAATGGCATTACTTATTTTTCCTTAGATAATTAATGCATTGATGACTTTGAAGGAATAAGGTGGGATACATTTTTTTCGACTATTTATAAAATTTTTTGTTATACACAAATAGTATCTACAGATACAATATTCTATGACTTACATTAAAGGTTCATAATTGCCATAAAATGAAATGACGATTGCTATAATGACGGAAATAGCCAGTTTTTTTTTTGGATGTACATAAATGGTATAAAAAGGTCAGACGTAACTAGTTTTTTGTTACAGTTTGTCTCTTTTCATCAAAGCCAATTATACCGTTAAAGTATAATTACGATCGTCTGGACGGGTTTAATGAGTTCGTGAGATTAATTTATGCAGAAAATTGTTTACGTTTTCGATTTACACTGTACTGACAATGTACTCAATTGTAAATCGAGAAGCCAGGGACATGATGCCGCTAGGTCCCAATTTACAATTCCCATGAAGATGCTTTGAATAATAAAGCGAAATATATGTTACATTTTTTGTTTCGATACATTATTGAGCAAGTAAACTCCTTAGGATTAAGAACTTAGGAGACATAATGAAGAATATAAGAATGCAAGTCTGTTACATAGATGATGCTGTAAAAACAGTAGGGTCTCAAGATGATTTGCACCGACAACCTTGCATATTCTATCAGGCCACTAAACAATACGAGCATACCAATCGAAAAAAACGAAAAGTATGACTTTTGGCACAGAACCAATAAGGTGTATAGTGGTAAAAATGGGTAAACTTCATCCATTAAACTATTAACGTGGTTGAACTCTCTCGTAGTGAATATATGTAGTTAAAATAACCGAGGAAAAGAACTAAGGGATTAAATTAATAAAGCTGCTGTCATTTTAGGATCTTTGAGACACACGATGTGGAAAAACAGGTGCATGAAAGCATAAAGCAAGGTCAAAATATACAGAGTTTTAGGTAAAATATGCAAATACGTCTTAATGAACATGGGTCCACAAATGGACGGTTTCGGAAATATGGAGAACTATTCCTCTTTGTAGTGTTCGCGCATTTTTTCGCTTCTCTCTATTTTCATTCGCAAAAACTTGCGTTTGTTATGTTGGGCGACAGGTTCGGTAGTTTTGCCAATCTCACTAACGGCCGCTGCTCACCTAACATTTTTGCAGGACACACTGGGTGATCATTAAGCAGCATTCCTTTGAACGAAAGGCAACAAATGTGATTCCAGCGCGGTGGTGCTCTGGCGAATTTTTCGACTGTAGTTAGAGAGCATCTATATGTAACTTTTGGACGAAAATGGTTAGGAAGGGGTGGACCAGTATTGCGGCCTGCGAGATCGCCCGATTTAAATTCCCTCCATCTTTTGGGAATTCGAAAACTTTAGTGTACGCCACGCCTCGAGCAGCTGGAGCAACAAGTAGATAAAGGATTTGGGGTTTTCCGTGAAATTCGAAGGTCCTTGCAGCAGTGGTATCGTGGCTGGCGTAAAATCAAGGGATGGTACATTGAACATCTCATTTGACCTTTTGACCGGTGCAAACCAGTTAGGAGGGGCTTTGGGTTATAATTATATTAATGACCTCACCCAACAAGGCGAAGAAGATATTAGAATAAAGAATGACTTAAGTGATCTTAATTATAATAAAATTTCCACCAGAATTTGGATTCGCAAGAAGAAATGAATAATGTAGCTTTTCCAATATCTAACAGTCACAGAAATTTCAAACGTACAATATCTGAAATGTCAATTGCAGTTAACACATTACTTATAGCATTATAAAAAAGCAATAAAACAGAAATACCATTGTACTGTAAACCTTTTCGGAGTGCTATAAGAGATAATGAGAACGGCATAATAAAAAGAGCCGGAATCAAAGACACCTCTCAATGCCATTCGCTAGAATTTCAAGTTTCTGCATTTTTTTATACACACAAATAAATTTGCATTCAAGTTCTCATTATATGTATCAGAATATTAACATATATATGCACTTACTAAAAATAACTTGGTCTTTAATTTAGATTTGTTTCAGAAATAGTTGTCACGTATTTTATACCCATAGGTATATACCGGCTCTTTACGGTCTTGTGATTTTATTTTCAAGGGGTGATTAAAACATCTTAAAATAAGGTCATTAACGTAAAAATATCTTAACAAAGTTGCATAATAAGAGAGATATTAAGGTTAAAAAAAATTTCGTTTCTATTTTATTTTTATTTTTAAGTGGTGATTAACCACCATAAAAAAGGTTTTTAACGATAAAACGATTGATCAAGAACTTTGGGCAAAGTAAATGCAAACGATAGGTAACTAGTGAATTTTTTATTAAGTAGCCTGATGTCCGTCACTTTTCCCATCTGTTAAGCGGTTTCATTAGTTGTCACTGCATTGCTGGTTTGACGTAAATTTTTCCGAATAAAACCTAATAAGCAAAGTAAAAATGGTCCATCGCACCAACAGTGAATACGATGACATGTTTGTAATTTATGGTGAAGTACGCCACAATTCTGCTGCTGCAAGTCGACTGTAAGCTGAGCGGTTTCCTAACAGGCCAACACCTATTTCTCAAAAATTCACTGCTTTAGTAATCCGTGCAGGAGAAACTGGTATACTGCGAACACGTCAAGGTCGAGATGGTGGTCCTGGCCGACACCAACGAATTTTGGATGCCGAAGAAGGAGTCTTAAGTCTTGTCCAAGAAGATCCTTCTAGTAGTTCTCTAAAAGTATCTCGCCAAGTAAATGTATCAAATCGAATTGTCTGGCGAACAGTGCGCTAGAATCAATTGTATGGTTTCCATATACAAAAAGTACAGACTTTACAACTTGAAGGTCATCACGTTTATAGTTTTGCCGATGGTTTCCACAAAAGAGCATGCAGAAATACCAAACTTTTCTTCCATTGTATTGGCGACTCATGAAGCAACGTTTACACGTAACGGCATAAATAACTGTCGTAATACTCATACTTGGGCTATGAAAAATCCACATGCTGTTCGTCGTAATAATTTCCGGCATAGATTTTCGTTAAACGTTTGGGCCGGACTGGTCAACGGACAGCTTATTGGCCCATTTGTGTTGCCAAATCGAATGAATGTATATGATTATCTCTTGTTTTCGCAAAATCATTTGCTGGAACGATCGTTCCATCCATTCCTTTGAATCACCACTTTAAGAAAATAATAGTAAAAACTACAATTTTTTTTTGACATTAGTATCACTCTTATTATGCAACTTTGTTAAGATATTTTTACGTTGATGACTTTTTTTAAGATGTTAAACTCCCGTTGAAAATAAAATCACAAGACCATAAACAGCCTATAGATACATAAAGTTGATTTGTGAGTTGAAGTTTACGACTTGCTAAATAGGTAAATATGCACATTCAGATTTTGTCTTTTTGTATTAATGTGAATAAAAAATGGGGAAATACTTACGTACGTCAACAGTGTAGGAATATCTGTTTTGTCTTGTCTTAATATTGCGATTTATAAATAAATCTCAACAAGGTCAATACTCAAATACTTTTAAGGATTTTCTTAATTTTATCGTTTAGTATTGCAATCACAAGGAGTTGGCACGGACTGCAACGCAGAAAATTGAGTAAATCATATACCATTATGAAATGAAGGAGTAAAATACAAGACAAAAAATGGAGAGCTCGTCGATAAGACAAGATACCGATGGGAATGATTAAAAACTTAGAGAATAACGACAAAGAAGACCTGCCCTAAACACTAAAATAAGGCTTAGGGGAAAGAAGGAATTTCTAGATATTGGCCAATAGCAACAAATATTTCTCATACGCCAAAATTGAGACAAGAGAAGATGCAACACCAGTTGCTTCTTTCTATTATCCTTGTCAGTTGCTCTTGAACTATTTGACGTTTACTGGTCCCACTGGTACTTTACATTTTAACCTACGCACCATTGTGCATAGTTTCTGTATAAGATTTTCCTAAAATGTCAGGATGCAGGTCTAGCCTTAGTTTTTATATTTACTTGAAGCTCCTTGATTTCTTTTTGGCGTCCAAATGTATAGCGTTGTTAGTCATGTGGGTAGTGTCATTATTAATATCTGATTAATGGAGATGAAGTTAGAAAATGAAATTGATGATAAAAGCTCAGGTCGTGATTGGTGATTTTTACACACGCGAGCCAACTAACTAACTAATCATCAGTTGGTTTTTCCGGTTTTCCTAATTAACTTTCTGATACAACATATCAAATAGGGAATGAAACACTCCATCGAACAGAAGAAAAAAGCATTGGTTGCCGTTTAAAAAATATTTCGATGACGTCATAAATTCAACAAATATTGTAGCAAAGTAGCATCTACTACTAAAATATGCCCCTTCTATGAAATTACTATACGTGTTCGAGCATTTTTAGAAAAAGGAAATGCCTTCGAATTATGACTCTTATTCCAAATTTTGTGACCTTAACGTAGATGACGATTGCACTTATTCTTATACGGCCTTAAGAAATTTCGTCAAGGAAGGCAATCCAATAAAGGTATGTCCCGTCCAAGACGTGTCCGAATTGCAGAATAAGATATATAAAAGTGTGAGACAGTTGCAAATTGATTTATTTGCAAATAGGCAGATTAAAGTGGTGTGAAGCATTAATATGGGAACTGTTGATCATTATATTATTCATGGTTTTGACTGTGAAAGAGTTGCTGCTCAGTATATTCCACATCTGTTTACTGATGACTGGAAGCATTTGGCTTCGGCCCTATAACTGCGGCATTTGATATTATACCAACTTACTGGTGTAAACATGCCATGTTTTACACCAAATTGCCCTTGATGAATCTTAGTGTTATCACTGCTAACCAAATCCAAACGCCTTCAAAGTACGCAGTGGAAGCATCACCGGAACCTTAGGAAAGCAGATCCAAAATGTTGATCTCAATTTTAAAGAGAAAATGTGAAAAAAGTGACACTAACTAGCCATCTTGTTTCTGTGAGCGTTCCATGTGTTTCACTTACTACGACAATCGCTAAAAGTGCAATGGTTGGACTAGGACATTGAAGTATTGAATGATTTTGAAAACAGCCGCTCGAATTTTATCAACAGGAAATCTCCGTTAACGTTAAGACGTAAGTGCCACTGGTTCACCAACTAATCTATTGTTAGAGCACCACATATGTTTTAACGTTAACGAAGATTTCTTTAAAGATAATTCAATAAGTACAAAAGCAACCCCCAAAGGTGTTTCTATTGTAAAATCGTCGTACTTAAGGCTCATTACTTGTATATACCTAACCTGGATTCACAATAAGTATTACAGATCATCCAAATCCAAAATTTGGCACAAAGATGGTTATTATATCTAACTGTAGTGGGTTGCATAAAAAGCTGAAATATTTATTTACACTGTTATAATATCGCTGTAATAAATATTGAAAATGTCAACTTGTAATATTCACTATAGAAAATTCAAAGCTTATTATTTAGAACAGGAATTTTTTATTAACGTATTTAGCATAATCACAAATAGTGGGATGCATTCATATTTGGAAAATTTCTAAAGAAAATTTATTTGAGATCTACTTGTAAGGGGATGTTATTGGCAAGGCCTATTAGTGGGTGGGGACTTCGATGAAGAGATTTCTTTTCCTTTTAGGGGTTGTATTCAGTATTTAGATTATATTCTACCAGATAGTTTCTGTGTTGCGTTTTACACAGACTGGGCACGTAAGCCAACTTTGTATATTATATATTATTATTATATTGTATTATCATTATATTATATTATTATTATGTATTATATATTATATTATTATTTTATTGTTTCTTTAATGCCTACCCTCTATGAAATCAGTTTTGCTCCGTATAATTTTTTAAATTTCATATTCTTGAGAATTGTTTTTATTTAGATTTAATTAACAAATTCATTTGTAATCCCAAATTTCTTTATTTAAATCATTTTCTCCTCTCCCTCATTAAAATGCATCTTAAGGCTTTTTCGAGGAACTTTGGAGGAGCGTAGAGACCGAACCAGAGGGTATTGGGAGCTGAAATTTTTTAAGATGTATAGGTACTTAATTTTTTTGCGAAAATAGTCTGATTTAACGTTTGCTCACTTGATTGGTAAATTCATGCAACTAATAGAAGAAAATGTTACTTTGTTTTTTCGACAATTTTCGGCATTCTAGTTAATAACAACAAAAGTATCTAATTGGTTTATATATTAAGATATATGAAGATTGGGAAATTAAAATTGAATAGTTTTGTTTTTTTCACTTTTTTATGAATATAACTAATTTATACACATATTCATTTGTAGGTTAGAAAGAATAACAACACTTGCTAATAAACCTCTGAAACCTCTCGTTCTATTTTAGAATTCTTACTGACAGGCATGCAGAACATCCCCTTGCATTTTACTGCATTCTAATATACTGCCTCTCAGAAGGTTCGACGCCTACTATAAACAAAAATGATATTTTTCTGGAGCAGGGCGATTGCTTGAGCACTACCTCCTTGCTACCTCGTCTCTCGCCGCGACTCCCCTTAAAAACTCCAGGACTGCAAGGAAAGCGCCTTAAGATTGATTTTACTGAGGGGGTTTGAGATTTCTAAGCAAATTTCATAATTTATTTCAGCAAAATATTATTTCTATCATATCAATGTATGTAGGTAATTTTTTAGAAATAAAAAATGTGCTATTACTTAAATTTAAAAAGAAACTGAATCATATCTAGGTGTACTTTTGATGTTAATTTTGTGAATTTGCGTAGGTATGTGAAATTTTTCGTGTGGGAAAATACAATGTATTTATCTTTGGTTAAACTGCTTCAAGGTTAATCCGTTTGGTATACATGCTTATTTGCACGGCATTTTATTACTTCCTTGTAATTCACACAGGAATTGTTAAACAATTAAGTTAAAGAGTACTGTAGAACGAAAACGATACCTATGTGTCTGTATTGGAGTTAAAAGGTTTCTTTTATTGTCAAAATAATGCAATACTCACCACTTAATCCATCTACAATTGTTACATATTTGTTTACTGCCATTCGTACTAATCCAGCCATTTCCTAAAACAAAAATAGACTATATATTACAAAATTTTTGAGATAGCAAAGATTTTAAGCTGATTGTACAACAATATCTAGCAAAATTGAACAAAATATAGGATAGGATATTTCCTAATATAAAATAATAGGGTACGGTGGGTTGAAATCTACTAGATCTACCTACTAGATTCTACTGACGATGGCAACTTAGTGTAAGAAATACCTATCTAGAGTTCTTCACTCATTAAGGCGGTAAGGGTATTTTTGTTTTAGTTTTACTAAGCTTCCTAATAAGCCATTTAATTTAGTGAAGTTTCTATGATGTGCTACCATTAAAATCTCCGAAAATATTGAAATGAATTTGATACTATATACATGTGAATATGCCTATGAAACACTCCTTACACACGCATCCAGAAAACCATTAGAACCTTTCTTTTATTGCTGCACATTTGAATACAAATGCCGACATACCTGGAGGTTTCTGTGCTATTCTGTCATTGAAGTCTCCAAAATATTTTAAAGAAATTAATGTAAAGTAATTTGTATTATCTTTGTTTAGGTATATAGACTGTTGCCTGCACAAAAAAAATAGGTAATAACCTTTGTATATAGGCGAACTACAGAGTTCTCTCTCTTCTAAAATACTTAGTTATGAGTAATTAGTAAGTCTCTACTATTTACTTAATATTCGACTATTTGCAGTGTTATAGTGATTGTACAGCTTTTAGAAACAAATGCAATTTGTCTGAAACTGCCCCAGTGTGTTGTATAATAAAAAATAAATCTTTACGGGTAGATACTAGACACGCATGAACTTCTTCATTCCAAATGCAATCCATAGTCATATTACTACACCTTCTAATGAGTTTATGTGTGAAATAAAGATCTGAATTTTAAGACATCTAAATCCTTATGAAATAAATAGAAAAACGGTTACGTGATGTAGCGTTTACCGTAAAGTTCCATTTAGCTATTGACTCAGCTATTGACATGAAATAAAAAGGGATAACACTTCGAGTATAGATGAACATGACAATAAAATCTATATGCGCTAAAACTGCATTAATGCGTTAAATTTAAATTGTCCGATCGTGCCCTGTGTCCGAACCTGTCACGGTCTCTCCTATGTCTAAAAGGATCTACCTATACCTATGTGATGATATTGGTTTGTACCTAATACGACTGATGATAATTGGGAAAATATTAAATTTACAAGAACCAAATACTCCTTTGGTTTGCAATAAAGTATGCGATGCATTAGTGACGAAGATCGGTTTAACATTCGGAAGAACGCTGACGACGCATGGTATAGACAGACACTCAAATCCGTTTTCAACGTTTGGGATTTTGGGACTCCCATAGTAGTGTGGAATTTCTGGCCGCGTAAACCTCGTTCACCTTCAAAAGCGATGTCTAAGTCGCATTCTCATAACTTTGGACTGTGTTATTGTGCAAAAACGCCTTTTGTACTACGAATAAATTAATGAAGAAATGAATTAATTAAACACAACCGTCAATAAATCGTCAATAAATCTCAAATATAGATAGAACACACGCATGCTTTATTTCTGTCGGAAAGGTTAATGATACTTAATTTCTGAAATTCACATGATAATTTTTTTATAGAAATTCATTTGTGTGATTCTTTTCTTGTTTATAAAAGCCTATAAGCAGTTTTATGATTAACATTTTGACGATGATGGTGTTGGATTTAATGTTGAAATATAAACTGATGAATTAACCATAAAGGAAAAGTTTTGAAACAATCTTACTTTTGCTTACTTGCTTAATACACTTTGCTCCAAGCCTCGGGTGCTATAATTCATAGCAATAAAGATTTAGTGAACAGATAAAAATTGTTTTTAATTGGCTTTTCGTGCCTAATAGTTAAGGCAATCGAGATGCAAAGACTACCTTAATTATTATGTTATTAATCACGTACACACTAAAAATGTACCTATGTAAAATTCATGTATTAGATGTGACAATCATCTTCGGAATTCCCTGATTTAATACATGAAAATTGTATAAAATTTTACATGAAATATTATATGAAATTGAATGAAATTTCATTGCTAAAATATTCAAAATCCCAATATACAGGCTTATTCATTTTCGACCCTCACCACGGGGATCTCGCTTATTATTGGAGATGGAGGGTAGGTTTAAATTTGGCGAAGTTGCTAAATTTTCTGTTTGTTATGAACTAGAAGAAAAAATAAACCTGTGACAAATGACATCGAGATTTAAAAATAAAACGTAAAAAACTCATTTTCTTCTTTTACCTGGCACTTCTATTCGGCCTTGCAGAGAAAAACTAAAAACACATTCTCGAGGTCACTATTAATCTTCGATCTAATGCTGTATTCAAAATTTTTATATGACGTTTCGATTCCTTTTGGCCATCATCAACTTTCTTATATCTTACCGGCGCCATATGGGATTTTGGCACAGTCAGAAAGAGTTCTTTTTGCTGATTTCAACCATGTATAGCATGTTGATAACAGGTTTTGATATTATGGCTTTATTGACCAAGAACACAATTTAATATTAAATAAGATAGCTATGAAATTTAAAACTGTCAAACGCTTCAATTAACGTTCATTAGTAAGATAAAATTGTCGTACACCAACGAAAAGAAATGAGGTACTTATGTTAAGTATTCTTTATTCATCGAGCCGAAATACAATAATAGAGAATACAAGATATTTACAACTGTATCCAGAACGACAACAGCCTCATCGAAAGATTCTTCTAGATCTTGATAGAAACTTCGTGAATGGATTGTTTAACACGCCGCGTAATGTTTATGTTAAGAGGAATTTGAATTAAAATGAATGGGATATTTTATAAATGGTAAATTAGAGGTGTGTTTTGCAAAGTTTATGTAAGCT